>PVIU01002984.1:0-144930 GCA_004026605.1 Ondatra zibethicus
AGCTTCTATTTCCTCACGACTTATAGGTCTATTTAAATTGTTCACCTGGTCTTGATTTAATTTCAGCATATGGTATTTATCTAAAAAACTGTCCATTTCTTTTACATTTTCCAATTTTGTGGCATACAGGCTTTTGTAGTAAGACCTAATGATTCTCTGAATTTCCTCAGTGTCTGTTGTTATGTCCCCCTTTTCATTCTTGATCTTGTTAATATGAGTATTCTCTCTTCGCCTTTTGATTAGTTTGGATAGGGGTTTGTCGATCTTGTTGATTTTCTCAAGGAAGCAGCTCTTTGTTTCATTGATTCTTTGGATTGTTTTCTGTGTCTCTATTTTGTCTCTATAGATGTCTATTAAGTCCATTTGATTCATTACATCTGTTAGTTCTGTTATTTCTCTGTTAAGTTTCTGTCTGGTTGACCTGTCCATTGGTGAGAGAGGAGTGTTGAAATCTCCTACTATTAGAGTGTGGGGTTTGATCCTCATAAATTTTTTAAGTGAACAAAACTTATTTATTCTCTCAAAGGATCTCTTACTTATCTAAAGATTATCATTCTCTTTCTCAGAATGACTTAAGACAGATTAGAAATCCACACTGGAGGAGACTGACCCTTAATTGATAAGCGCGTGCAAGATTCATCTTGAAGGTTAAGTCCCCTCTGTCAGTAACTTCAGAGAGCATTCAGATTAGTAAGCTGGAAAGTGTGGAATCAAAGACAAAAAGAGCAGTAAACCAAAAGAACAGACCAAGAGAGCAGGCGAGGGGAGCAAGCCAAAAGAGACATCAGTGGCTTCCTGAGACATAGACAGTGACAGTACAGAGTAGATCAAGAACACTTCCCAAAGACACAGACAGCCACTGTAAGGAATGGACCAAGATGCAAAGACACTGCTGGCACCAATTGAAAGAAGAAATGGGTAGGTGCCAATGTAAGAATTCATTGAGAGGATATGAAAAATCTGGGTAAATGAATGAGAACTACAGAGGCAAGGATACCCGATAGAATACAAGAGATGGAAGAGAGAAACTCTGGGTTTGAATATACTATAGAGGAAATAGATTTATCAGTCAAAGAAAACATTAAATCCAACAAATTCTTAACACAAAACATCTAGGAAATCTGGGACACTGTGAAAAGACCAAACCTAAGAATAAAAGGGATAGAAGAAGGAGAAGAACTCCAGCTCAAAGGCACATAAAACATATTCAACAAAATCATAGAAGAAAACTTTCCCAACCTAAAGAAGGATAGCCCTATTAAGGTACAAGAAATTTACAGAACAACAAATAGATAGGACAAAAAAATGTCCCCTTACCATATAATATTCAAAATGCAAAACATACAGAATAAAAAACAGAATATTAAAAGCTGCATAGGAAAAAGGTCAAGTAACACATAAAAGCAGACCTATCAGAATTACACCCGACTGGGGTGGGAGAATTGTCTGTATTCTGTCAATTATATTTTAAATAAACACGGATTGGCTGATAGCCAGGCAGGAAGTATAGGCGGGAAAACCAGACAGGAAGTAGAGGTGGGGCAATGAGAACAGGAGAATTCTGGGAAGAAGGAAGCCCATTCCCCCCAGTCCTGCCCAGACCACTGAAGAAGCAGAATGTGACCTGTCCCGCTGAAAAAGGTACTGAGCCATGTGGCTAACATAGATAAGGATAGTGGTGTAGGAGGGTCTTCTGTATTTGTGTTACTATCATTGGTTAAATAAAGAAAACTGCTTTGGCTTTTGTTTTCTCAGAGGTTGAGACCCTGTGTATTCCTTCTACACCAATGTGGTTTGATAGACCACGTCCTCCTGAAAGGTCACTGTGAACACCTTCAAAAAATTACTTCACTCAACTGGTGACTAAGATGAACAGGGTACACCATGACAGACCTGATTGACAGTGCCCCCAAACAGCAGGAAGAAGTTTGGAGAGAACTAACTATGCCCATATTCCCAAATATTGTTTATAAATGTTCTTTAAATTTAAATTTAAAGGGGGAGATGATATAGATATGGATAATTTACATCGGTATAAATTTTACTTAATTGATATAAATTTAAGGTCAATTTTGTTATATATATGTATTTCTGATCTTGATTAAGGTATTGTGATTGTGTAGTTCATTTAAAAATGTAATGTATAATTAGAAAATATAGGTTGTTAATAGATAATCAATGATATAGTCAAGCTTGTAGTCATGTTAGATTTTCTAGATATATAGAGCTATATTTCAGTTAGATAGACATTCTTCATATCTTTCAAAGGTGACAGAATATGGCATTTAAATATTTTAATAACTTAGGACTTTTCATGACAATGAGACACGGCTGCTCCTGGCAGCACTAGCTACTTCAAGAGGAAGATGGGCATCGAAGAGGCTCCTTATGGAGTTTGGTTTGCCATTTGGGCAAGAAAGTGCTCTTGCCTAGACTGTTGCATAAACTGGACACAAAGAACCTGCAGAGAGAGGACTGCTAAACTTGCCTAAAGGTGAGTTGATCCTTCAGGGTTCCTGCTTCATAAAAGAGTCTGTGAGACATTCTGCAGGATACAAAAAAAAGTAAGTAAACTGTCTTTAAATTTTCCTACTTCACGGAAAAGTCTACTGGATACTATGGGCCTGTAGGCTAAAGATGGATGCCCCAATGGTATAGAGGAACTTTGGGTGACTGTACAGGCAGTGAGATGTCCCTGTCATTTCTAGAGTTTTGGAAGTTGTTTACTTAGGTAATATTATATCCTTCTGGAATCTTTGACGGAGTTAAAAAATGGATAGTTATAGTTTTCCATTGTTATGATAAAAGATAAAATAAATCTAAATATGGTAACTATAGTTCTTACTTAATAACTGTTTTGTTATATGTAATGTTACTATGTCAAAGTTAAAGCCTTCTTTTTTGTTTAAATAGAAAAAGGGGAAACGGTATAGGAGGGTCCTTCTGTATTTGGGTTGCTTTTATTGGTTAATAAAGAAAACTGCCTTGGCCTTTTGATAGGGCAGGACTTAGATAGATAGAAAAAGAGAACAAAATACTAAAAAGGGGATAGAGTTAGAAAGAGTTGCCCACCATAAAACCTGCCAGGTCAGGCACACTAAATCTTTCCCGGTAAGCCACAACTCGTGAAAACACACAGATTATTAGAAATGGGTTAAACAAATATGTGAGAGTTAGCCAATAAGGGGCTGGAGATAATGGGCCAGGCAGTATTTAAATGAGTACAGTTTCCGTGTAATTATTTCGGATACTCACCAGAAGCTGGGCAAAACAAGGGGCTCTGCACTGGGAACCAGGCACTGGGAACGCAGTCCACGCACCTCTTACTACAGGATAGTTGGTTAATATACGTTACAAGAGCTAATACAAAGCCCTTTAATACTCTTCATATTTCTTAGCAAATTAAAGACTCATGTGGTCAGAAAAAAAAGAGAGATATACAATAAAGAGAGAGTCAAAGATGAAGAAACCCTCTAAATGATTAAAAATATATGCAGGCTAAAGGTTATAGTCCTTAAAATAAAAAAGAAAGAAAGACAGTAGTTGGGTGTGTTGGTATACACCTTTAATCCCAAAGCTTGGGAGGCAGAGGCAGACAGACCTCTGTGAGTTCAAGGTGTGGTAGCACACACCTTTAATCCCAGCACTGGGGAGGCAGAGACAGGCGGATCTCTGTGAGTTCAAGGATAGCCTGGCTTGCAGAGGGAGTTCCAGGGCAAAGATACACAGAGAACCTGTCTCAAAAAGCCAAAAGTTAAAAGTAAAAATAAAAGAAATAGAGGTTAAAATAAAACCATGTAAAGATGAAAAACACAGAGAATCTTGATAGTGTATGTTATTGTGCTCTCTTTGAATTGTTTGAATGCTGAGGAAGGAGCAACAGCTGCTAAAAGATCTTTGTTTATAAACGCTGCTGAATCACTCCAAGATAGGTATTTTGAAAATACCTTGACTTCAAAATTGAAGTCAAAAGGTATGTTACTTTGGAGAAGAGATTTTGCTTTTGTTTCCACAGGAAATGAGAGGCTGTGGATTCATTCTGAGTTAAGAAAAATCAGGTTTGATCAAGGAAGACCACCTGAGAAATCTCCTGTAGGAACAGATGGTCCAGATAGCAGCGTTCTACATCCAGAACAGATTCAAGATGCTGCCTGAGATGATCAAGCCTCACAGGATACTTCAGTCAGGACTTGATCATAACTCTAAATTTTCTTTAGGTCCCCATAAGATTATCAGTGCCCCCAACCAGCTGGAAGTAGCCTGGAATACCACACCTACATTCCCCCCAAAAATGGACTAGAGATATTTTCCTTTGTTATAAAAAAGAGGGGGAAGTGGTGTGGGAGAATTTTCTGTATTCTATCAGTTATATTTTAAATAAACACTGATTGGCTGATAGTCAGGCAGGAAGTATAGGCGGGAAAACCAGACAGGAAGTAGAGGTGGGACAATGAGAACAGGAGAATTCTGGGAAGAAGGAAGCCCATTCCTCCCAGTCCTGCCCAAACCATGGAAGAAGTAAGATGTGACCTGCCCCGCTGAAAAAGGTGCCGAGCCATGTGGCTAACATAGATAAAAATAATGGGCTATATAAGTTATAAGAGCTAATATGAAGCCTGAGCTAATGGGCCAATCAGTTTTATAACTTATGTAGACCTTCTGTGTGATTCTTTGGGACCTAATGACTGTGGGACCTGGTAGGAGGACAGAAACAAGCCCGGCCCTCATGTTACACCAGACTTCTCAATGGAAACCATGAAGGCCAGAAGGTCCTGGACAGATGTGCTGCAGACATTAAGAGACCATGGATGCAAGCCCAGACTACTACACTCAGAAAAGCTTTAAATCACTATCGATGGAGAAAACAAGATATTTCATTACAAAACCAGATTTAAACAATACCTATCCACAAATTCAGCTCTACAGAAAGTACTAGAAGGAAAAACTCCAATCCAAGGAAGCTAACTGCACCCATGAAAACAGAGGCAACAGATAACCTCACACCAGCAAACCCCAAAGAAGGGACACACACAAACACTACCACTGAAAAATAACAGGAATTAACAATAACTGGTCATTAATATCTCTTAATATCAATGGACTCAGTTCACCTATAAAAAGACACAGGCTAAGAAAAGTGGATAGGAAATCAGGATCCATCCTTTTGCTGCATAGGAGAAACATACCTCAACCTCAAAGACAGACACTACCTCAGAGTAAAGAGTTGGGAAAAGGTTTTCCAATCAAATGGACCTAAGAAACAAGTGGGTATAGCTATCTTAATATCTAACAAAATAGACTTTAAAGTCAATAAGAAGAGATGGAAAAGGACACTTTCTACTCATCACAGGAACAATCCATCAAGATGAAGTCTCAATCCTGAACATCTATGCCCCAAATACAAGAGCACCCACATATGTGTAAACAAACAAACAAACAAACACTGAAGCTTAAATTGCACATCAAACTTGACACACTAATAGTAGGAGACTTTAACACCCCACTCTCTCCAATGGTCAGGTCAACCAGACAGAAACTTAACAGAGAAATAAAAGAACTAACAGATGTCATGACACAAATATCCTTAACAGACATCTACAGAACATTCCATCCAAACACAAAAGAATATAACTTCTTCTCAGCACCTCATGGAATCTTCTCTAAACTTGATCACATACTTAGTAACAAAGCAAACCTCAACAGTTACAAAAAAGGTTGGAATAACCCCCTGTGTCTTATCAGATCACCATGGTTTAAAGTTAGAATTCAACAATAACACTAATTGCAGAAAGCCTATAAATTCATGAAAATTGAACAGTGCTCAAATAAACCACCACTGGGTCAAGGAAGAAAGAAAGAAATTAAAGACTTCCTAGAATTCAACGGAAATGAAGGTACAAGATACCCAAATCTATGGCACACTATGAAAGCAGTGCTAGAAGGAAAGTTCATAGCACTGAATGCCCACATAATGAAAATGAAGAAAGTTCACACTAGCAACTTAACAGCACACCTGAAAGCTCTAGAACAAAAAGAAGCAGACTCACCCAGGAGGAGTAGAAAACAGGAAATAATCAAATTAAGGGCTGAAATCAGCAAAATACAATCAAAGAAAACAATACAAAGAATCAAACAAAAGCTGATTCTTTGAGAAAACCAACAAGATAGAGAACCCTTATCCAAACTAGTTAAAAACCCAAGAGAGAACATTCAAATTAACAAAATCAGAAATGAAAAGGGGGATATAATTACACACACTGAGTAAATCCAGAGACTAATTTGGTCATACTACAAAAACCTGTACTCCACAACACTGGAAAATGTAAAAGAAATGGACAATTGTCTGGATAGGTACCACATACCAAAATTAAATCAAGACAAGGTGAACAATTTAAATAGATGTAGACTCTGCAAGGATATAGAAGTCATCAAAAGTCTCCCAACCAAAACACGCCCAGGGCTGGATGGTTTCAGTGCAGAATTCTACCAGAACTTTAAAGAAGAGTTAATACCTATACTCCTCAAAGTGTTCCATAACACAGAAACAGAAGGAACATTGCCAGGCTCTTTTTATGAGGCTACCATACCACGATAGTGAAGCCACACAAAGATTCAACCAAGAAAGAGAATTACAGACCAATCTCACTCATGAACATAGATGCAAAAATACTCAATAAAATACTGGCATACTGAATCCAAGAAGACATCAGAAAAATCATCCACCATGATCAAGTAGGCTTCATCCCAGAGATGCAGGGCTGGTTCAACATATGAAAATCTTTCAATGTAATCCACCATATAAATCAACTGAAAGAAATAAACCGTATGATCATCTCACTAGATGCTGAAAAAGCACTCGACAAATGTAACACTCATTCATGATAAAGGTCTTGGAGAGATTAGGGATACAAGAATCATGTCTAAAGATAATAAAAGCAATATACAGCAAGCTGACAGCAAACATCAAATTAAATGGCGAGAAACTCAAAGTGAGTCCACTAAAATCAGGAACAAGACAATGCTGTCCGCTCTCTCCATATCTCTTCAACATAGTTCTTGAAGTTCTCTTGGAGAGATCAGAGATACAAGGAACATATCTAAACATAATAAAAGCAATATACAGCAAGCTGACAGCCACCATCAAATTAAGTGGAGAGAAACTAAAAGAGATTCCACTAAAATCAGGAACAAGACAAGGCTGTTAATTCTTTCCATATCTATTCAACATTGTTCTTGAAGTTCTGGCTAGAGCAATACAACAACAAAAGGAGATCAAGGGGATTCAAATTAGAAAGGAAGAAGTCAAATAACTTCAAATAAGAAGTCAAACAAATAACTTTTGTTATTTACAGATGATATGATAGTGTACATAAGTGACCACAAAAATTCTACCAGGGAACTACTACAGCTAATAAATACCTTCAGTAATGTGGCAGGAAATGAGATCAACTCAAAAAAAATTAGTAGCCCTCCTGTAAACAAATGATAAAGAAGCTTAGAAAGAAACCAGAGAAACATCCTCCTTCACAATAGTCACAAATAACATAAAATATCTTGGGGTAACACTAACAAAACAAGTGAAAGACCTGTTCAATAAGAACATGAAGTCTTTGAAGAAAGGAATTGAAGAAGATACCAGAAAATGGAAAGCTCTCCCATGCTCTTGGATAGGTAGGATTAACATAATAAAAATGGCAATCCTACCAAAAGCAATCTATAGATTCAATGTAATCCCCATAAAAATCCCAACACAATTCTTCACAAACCTTTAAAGAAAAAATAATCAATTCCATGTGGAAAAACAAAATCCAGGATAGCCAAAACAATTCTGTACAATAAAAGAACTTCCAGAGACATCGCCATCCCTGACATCGAGCTCTATTACAGAGCAAAGTAATAAAAACAGCTTGGTATTGGCATAAAAACAGAGACATTGACCAATGGAATCAAACTGAAGACCTGGATATTAATCCACACACCTATGAACAACTGATTTTCAACAAAGAAACTAAAACTATACAATGGAAAAAAGAAAGCATCTTCAACAAATGGTACTGGCATAAGAGGATGCCAACATGTAGAGGAATGAAAATAGATCCATATCTATCCCCATGCACAAAACTCAAGTCCAAATGGATTCAAGACCCTAATATAAATTCAACCACCCTGAATCTGATAGAAGAGAAAGTGGAAAGTAGCTTTTAATGCATGGGCACAGGAGACCACTTCCTAAATATAACACCAGTAGCACAGATACAATAAACAAATGGAACTTCCTGAAATTGAGAAGCTTCTGTAAAGCAAAGGACACAGTCAATAAGACAAAAAGTCAGCCTACTAAATGGGAAAAAATCTTCACCAACCTCACATCAGACAAAGGACTCATCTCCAAAATACATAAAAAGTCAAGGAATTAGACATTAAAATTCCAAAAAAAATCCAATTAAAAAATGGGGTACAGAACTAAACCGAGAATTCTCAACAAAAGAATTTCAAATGCCTGAAAGACACTTCAGGCAATGTTGAACACCCTTAGCCATCAGGGAAATGCAAATAAAAATGACTCTGAGATGCCATCTTACACCAGTCAGAATTGCTAAGATCAAAACCATCAATGATAGCTTATGCTAGAGAGGATGTGGAATAAGGAGAACACTCATCCATTGCTGGTGGAAATGCAAACTTGTACAACCACTCTGGAAATCAGTATGATAGTTTCTTACAAAATTGGGTTTCAACCTACCTCAGGACCCAGCAATACCAATCTTAGTCATATACCCACAGGATGCTCAATCATACTACAACATATTATAGGCTCAATTTATTCAAATATGTTCATAGCAGAATTATTTATAATAGCCAGAGCCAGGAAACAACCTCCCTCAACCAAAGAATGGATAAAGACAATGTGGTACATTTACACAATGGAGTACAACTCAGAGGTAAAAACAATGACACCTTGAAATTTGCATGCAGATTTATGGAACTAGAGAAAAACAACCTGAGAGAGGTAACCCAGACCCAGAATGGTGAACATGGTATGTACTCACTCATAAATGGATACTAGCTGTAAAGCAAAGGATAACGAACCTATAGTCCATGACTACTTGAGAAACTAAGTAACAAAGTGAACCCTAAGAAAAACATACATAGATCCACCTGGAAATGGAAAATAGACACGACCGCCTGACAAAATTGGGAGCATGAGGGTGGGGGAAGAGGGGACAGGGGAGGGGGAGGAGTAGGGGACAAGGGGTTAGAGGAGAAGAACTTGAGGGAATGGGATGGTCAAGATGGTGGAAGGACAGAGACGGGAGCAAGGAAAGAGATATCTTGATTGAAGGAATCATTATGGGGCTGTTAAGAGACCTGGTACTGAAGAGATTCCCGGGAGTCCACAAGGATGACCTTGGCTAAGATCCAAAGCAATAGAGGAGAGGGTGCCTGAACCGGCCTTGTTCTGTAATCAGATTGGTGAATATCTTAAATGTCACCATAGAACCTTCATCCAGAAGTTGATGGAAACAGAGGCAGAGACCTGCAGTGGAGCACAGGTCTGAGCTCCCAAGTCCAGTAGAAGAGTGGGAGAAGTGAGAATATGAGCAAAGAGGTCAAGACCATGATGGGTTCACCCACTGAAACAGCTTTCCTGAGCTAATGGGAGCTCACCAACTTCAGCTGGACAGGAAAGGAGCCAGCATAGGATCCAACTAGACCCTCTGACTGTGGATGACAGTTGTATGGCTAGCACAGACTGTGGGGCCACTGGCAGTGTCTCCAGGATTCATCCCTACTTCTTGTACTGGCTTTTTGATAACCCATTCTCTTTGGACGGATACCTTGCTCAGCCTAGATATGGTAGGGAGGGTCCTTCTCCAAAGCAATGAATGAACTTTACCCTCTCTAAGGATTGGATGGGGGCTTGGGTGCGGAGGAAGGTGGAGGCAGTTGGAGGAGGGGAGGGAGAGGGAACTGGGAATGGGATGAAAAATGAAAAAGATAGTTTGTTTTCTTTTAAAAAAAATAAACATTAAAAAAGCAGTGCCATGAATACATTTGATGACATATCTAAAACTAGTTCTCCCATCTTCCAGCGTGACTCACTTTACTGAACTCACAGAGCCCTAACAGCACACAAGTTGGTCTATCTAGTTTCATCTTAGATAGCTCCATTTTAATACAAAGCAGCTACAAAATACTGGACAGAAATGTAAAGCTGTATGGGATGGAGGACAGCCACAGCAGGCTCAGTTTGTAAAGTCCTAAGACCATAAAGAATTAGGATTGCATGACATTCGAAGAATTCAGGAGACCAAAAGGAATTGATCAAAAAGAAGCGAAATGAGTTTTTGGAGGAGCATAGAACAGGAGATATATGCGAACACATGCTTAAGCTATGTTCACCGCTGTGTAAGGTAGACTAACGTACACACCGCGTTTACACAAGAGAGTCTTATTTCATAGCCTGGTTTATGCTGCCTGGTGATGAATGTGTCTTAGTTCCCATCTGGATTCTACATATGGCTACATGATGCTCCGGTGGACAGCAGAATACAAACTTTCTGCTGGTGAAGATTTGCAATTGTATTCAGATGAAAAAGCAATAGGAATTGTGGAGAGCAATATGGGTTCCAGTTTACGTTTACCTGGGGGAGTTTTCATGTCAGCTAGGGGGTTCTGCATAATCTGTCAGCTCTGGGGAAGTTGCTATCAGCAAGGCAGCCTTGATTATAGCACAAATGAACAATTGTTCTGATTATGGGAGAGACCAAAGGAAACAGAAATAATAAAAAGTCAAATAAAACAATGCATTTCTGTCCATGTAGAGAGGGTCTTTGAGGGATCACCCACTTCTATACTCCTCTCTGTAGGTTTGAGTCTGGGTTCAGCTTTGAACAGAACCTGGGTGCTGGTCCACAATAGGTCAATCCTCCAGCATCAACAGAGGCAGTAGGGGGTGTCAAGAAATGCATAGTGGATCTCTAACTTCATTGGATCCTCTGCTTGGTGGTACCTAAGGTTGCATCTGGTTCTTCCTAGAAACTTCCTACTGCCTTTGCTGCTACTGGGTTTTTCTCTCAAACTGAAAACACATTGAGGCTTTTGCAGCCCAAGTACCCAGGAAGTCACCTGCCGCTGCAGCCAGGCCTCTTGTCCTCTTGTTCTTTGTAGTGGAATGGACTCCATCTAGTGCAGGGGTGGGTTCCTCTGGACTGTATACCTGTGCCATTTATGAGAAGTTGCTTTGTTTTTGCGTTTAATCTTGTTTGCTCATTTAATATTTAGTTCATCTTTTTCTCCATGGGCTCTATGAAAAGGATGCTTTCAGAGCGAAAAGTAGAGAAAGAGGAAAGGAAAAGTTTAAAATTTTTATATTTATTTATGTTTCTTTCTTTTTCACCTATAAAAGTATAGGCCTTGTGTCATGAGTCTTATGTTTTTCTGCAATGCACTGTGACCTGTGTGGGACAGAATGTGGCCATATAATGCAGTAACCTAGTTAGCATCAGGAAAGACGACAAAGACCTCATACACCCTGAGAAGAGCCTGGGTGCTGATCCACCACACGTGTCGTGTAGCTCCTCCCAGGGTATCACAGGTCCTCAAAGCTGCAAGTGAATGTGTAGCCTTGTGGGTGGGTCCTGTGACTGTGAATGGCATGGAAGAAGTTCACAGTCAGAAATCTCAGTTAGTTTTCTTTGTAGACTACAGACTTGCAGAATGGCAAGAATAGGTCTGATTTGCTTTTGACAGACTGCCTCATTTAGCTGGATGATTAAAATATAGTGACATTCAATAAGCGTTTTGAATGTTTGAATCAATACCATTTTTTAAATATATTTTTTAAAACAATCTTTTTTTCATTTTACATGCCTATCCCAGTTCCCACTCCCTCCCTTCCTCCTGCTTCTCCCACCTTCCCCCTACCCCATCCCCATTCTCAAGGGTAAGGCTTCCCATGAAGAGTCAGAAAAGTCAGACACATCACTTTGAGGCAGGACCAAGGCCCTCCCCTCTGTATTTAGGCTGAGCAAACTATCCCTCCAAAAGGAAAGGGCTCCAAAAAAGTCAGCTCAAGCACCAAGAATAAATCCTAGTCCCACTACCAGTGGCCCAAAAGACTGCCCCAGTCACACAACTGTCACCCACATTTAGAGGACCTGGTTTGGTTCTATGCAGGTTCCCCACTCTCAGTCTGGAGTCCGGGAGCTCCCACTAGCTCAGGGCAGCTGTTTCTGTGGGTTTCCCCATCATGGTCTTGACCCCTTTGCTTCTATTCTTGCTCCTCCCTCTCTTCAACTGGTCTCATTTTGTTTAATTAACTAAGAGTGAAATTTTTAGGCAAGTCAGTAGGGAATATTTTCAATTAGTAAGTTTTAATTATCTTCAAATCAAAGCTGCTAATCTAGGTGATATTGAAGACTGTCTCCATAGACCGCTTTCTGAACAGGGCTACAAGGTTATCCAAGAGATTATTTTGAAGGCCTAATGGATTAAAATGATTCTAGGAGGAAGATCTCCTTTGATTGAGACCACCAGCAAATGGCAGCCAAAGACTAACCTACATGCCCAGAGTTTACATTTGCAGTATAGGACCAGAAATGTTTCTTGCATGAATACTTTATAATGTTTAAAATCTAGATTATGGAATCTGCTTGTAATGTTATTTTTGACTCACTGGTGAAGGGATATTAATAGGATAGAAATGGGGGCTGTGGAAGGAGTTGGTTGCTTTAACCACCCACTTTGGTCTGAGAGCATCAAAGGAAAATTACATATGAATGCATTGAAAAGCTAAGGGCTGTGCCTGAACCACCAGTCATGGGCCAGCTGAGCTGGAAAGACAGGGAGAAAATTTCGTTTAAATCCCAGAATGATGAAAAATAAACTAGCTCACCTGAGCCACATCAGGAAAGAAGGGAGTAGGACCTGGAGCTCTGGGCAGAGTGGAGAAATAGGATTTGAAGAGTTTGCCATGTTGTCTGAGTCACCTGCAATGAGATAGCTCCTCCTGTGCTTTGAGTCATGGCTATCCCATGGCAGGAGCTTGACCCCTAGCTTCTGGCCTCAGTAAGAAACTGAAGGGTCCCTTTGGCTACACTTGCTTCGTGCATATTCTCTGCATTGATCATGAATCATCATTCACCTAAGCAAATGCTGTTTCTCATGGTCAGCTAAATAACTTTGTTGTACAGACAGACCTGTCAACCCATATGAGAGGAGACACTGATGTTTTGATTTAATTAATGTGTTTTTTGTGATATAATAAAAAACCATCTATTGCTATCAGCTCTCTTGTATCAGGGGCTCTGGAGAGTGTGTGTGGCTGTGCCAATGAGGTTACAGAGTGTACTTTCTGTTTGTGGAAGCTCACCTGTCCTGGCTTGGCATCTCACTTCTGCAGAAAGGGTGCAACATCAGGAAGACATCTAACTAAGTAGGCCCTGATGCTAGGTATTGGAGGTTGTTTCTATGATAATCCTCCTTATGTCTTTACGCCAGTGCCCAGGGGCCTGTTTGTAGTGTCTCCGTCATGTTGTCTCTTTAATAGAAAGATCGCCTGTGAAAGGGTTGTGAATCAGAGACAGTGATTAGCACCTAAGTCCTTATGCATTTCAGGGGATGTAGCTGTCATTTTGGCAGAAGAGTTTTCCTATCTTTGTTGGAGAAAATTGTTCTTGGCTTGTTACCCTTTAGGATTCATGCTTCCCATTGCCCCACAACTTCTCAGCTTTGCTTTATAGAGATAAACTCTCACATTTAATAATGTATACATTTGAAATACAAGTCATGGTTGTGGTTGTGATAATGTGAGAGGGGAAGGCTAAGAAACTTATTTTTTTGTATTATTTTCAGAGGAAAGAAACAACCAGATGCTTTCAGAATCTGGTGTGTTGGGGGGTGGAGTCCTGTTTCAAGAAGCAAAAAATAAGTAAAAAAAAAATCATTTCTTGTCTTTGTAAAGTGAACTCCCCAGTCACAGTGCAATATCATGGCACATATGCTCCTCTCAATGCTTCAGTGTGAATTGTCCAGTGTCTGTGGCCAGATAGAAAGGACAGGCTGGCCAGGATCTGGCTCCCTTATATGTACATGTTTAATGAACACTGATTAGATGAGCTTCGTGCCATACAGCATTATGTCTATAATGCAAGACATCTGTTGGATGTGTGCATGGACAAGGAAGCTGAAGGCTCACACGGTTTTTGCTCACTGGCACCAAACATAGGACAAAGCAAACAAATCCTCATCAGAGGTACTTGTATCTTGTACTCTGCTTGCTTGTGCCCTCTCTGGTTCCCAAATAAAGGCAGAATTCCATAATCATGTGGCATAGCAGCCCACTGGCCACTTCTCTGGACCCTGGCCAAATATCTCGTGCACCAACAGCACTAGAATTTTTCATTCTCCTCTGGTGGCTTAGCAAGTGACAAGAAAAGTACCCAGATGTAAACAGCACCGTCAGCCAGCAGGAAGACTGGAAGAGGGCCAGCCAGGCCCTCCCAGACAACACTGTGTGGTGCAAGGGACCTGGCACAATCCCGTCCCTTACTCTCCTGGCCAGCACGACTGATACTGTTCATGCTAATTATGAGAGGCCTGTTAAGATGTGAGATTTCACTTTAGATTGGACTTGACACTTCAAACACACTGACAAAGTTGTTTCCCAAGGGTGTCAAGCAAAGGACTGAGCTATTAATCAAAGGTCGGCCAGGCTGTCACACCTACTTTGCTTTGAAGTTCGCATGCACATGAAGAGGCAGAGCTGAGGAGAAAACGAGACTTTTAAAAAGGGTTGTTCCTCCTTGAATTGGGCAAGGTGGGGCATGGCACTTTGGACATTTGTTGGAGTCAAGTCAGCAAGCATGTGCTGACTTAGAAGAGGCTAAGGCAATGGGAGAGCTGTATATATATATATATGTGTGTGTGTATATATGTATACATATATGTATATATATGTATATATATACACACATACATACATATATATGTTTGTATATATATCTCAGAAAGAAAAATATATATGAAATTTTAATAGATACAAATATTAATGTATTATTACTTGTATGAATTTCTAAGCAATGTAAACCAGAGAATTTTGAGTTTTATATTCATAGACTTGTACCTTCTTTGCTTTAAAACAATTAAACAATAGCTGTTTATTAAATTCAATATTTCTTACAATGTAGTTTGATTATATTATCCGCTACTACCCAGACTCCTCCCATACCTACCCTCTCCACTGTTACCTCCCTATACATCCAAGTTTGAGTTCCCCTCCCCCAGGGACAGTTTCTGTTGCCCAAGAACTCTCCTCACTTGTGGGGAATCTGTGTCTGTGTGCTCTGCTGTGTGTGTGTGCTCTGCTGTGTCTGTGTGTGTATCTGTGTGCGTTACCATGTGTCTCTGTGTGTGTGTGTTTCTGCTTTTCATAAAACTTGGCTGAGCACTGAAACCTTGTTTCCCTACCTTTTTATTCTTTAAATTGTTGAATAAAAGGAACCCATTTCTGAGGCCTAGATGACTTCACCATGATGTCATCTTGGGAGGGTTCTGTCTGGATTTCAAGGAATTGCCCGCTAGAAAGGGAACCAGATAAAGCTCTGGAGGCATTCAGAGTATGAACTTGTCTGTGCTGTTTTGATTGTGGTCTGAAGCTTTGAAGAACTACTTGGCCTCTCCTCCCTTGGAGCTCTCACTTTTCAAACACAACAGATTTGGTAAAGCGCTGGTAAGGTTGAGTCTTGATTGCCATCCAGTTTTATGTCTTTTAAACCTATGCTTTTTAAACCCTGTCATGGCCATTTTAAAAAGTTTGTTATTTTTTGACAAGAAGAAAAATGGATTTTCCAGCCCCGGGATAATATGAATATCAATTCTTTCCCATAAACTTGAGTTGTTCTCTCATTTCCCACTTAGAACCACATGAAGTGAAGTAGAAACAAAAATTCATTTTCTCGGTTCCTGGTCCCTTTGCTTTCTTGAGGTCTTTTACATAACTGAGTGCATCACCCAGCTGCACAGCTGTCTTTGAATGTCCCTACATTAGTGAAGCAGAGCGGACCCCTCCATCCCTCCCTTGCCTCTGAGGCTTTTATGAGGCATGGTCCATACTGGAGTTTATGTTTTGGTGGCAGGCAAACTTAGCCCAGTGTTTCCATGATCGTGAATGCTATCTGCTCATTAAAGGCTCAAAGTCCTATTGTTGGTTACCTGGATGTGCCCTTCTCAGAGGAGAGGTGCTGGGAAATCTGTCAGTGTTGGAAGGCCAAAGAGAGGTCAAGTCAAATCAGAAAACTGAAATGATAGCTTTGGTTTCTTTTTTTTTTTCTTGAAGTATGTATTTTTTTAAAGTTTTTAATTGATTTTATTGAGGTCTACATTTTTGATAGCTTTGCTTTCATCTCCGCCTTTTAAACCAGGCACATTGGAGATCCTGCATGTTGCTGATAGAGTTATTGCCCAAACATGGGTTTGACAAACATACAAAAGGAGGCTATGGAAATATCAAAACCTCTCATTATGCAAGTGTCAGTAGATTAACGCTTGTCTTGCAGCAGAGACGTGAATTATTCTCCATCCCCAACAACATGGCCGATGTCTGACACAGCTGCTGAGCTCTGGGTCATTGATTGATGGTGGCTCTGGTTCATGTGTTCTTGTGCCTCTGGCACTTATCACAGGACTGAAGAACCTATTATGTTATACAGTTTACTACTGAGGCTCTGTGTGGAAGCTGACAACCTTGGTGCCACACCTTGCGTGGCTTGGTCCTGGAAGCACACCTTTAGAGGGGGAGAGAATAAAGAAAGGACAGACATGTACAGAAAAGCTGGCATCAGGTGAGATACTGTCTTAGTCACATGTCCTATTGCTGTGAAGAGACACTATTACCATGGCAACTCTTATAAAAGAAAGCGTTTAACTGTAGCTTGCTTATACTTTCAGAGGTTAGTCTATTAACATCATGACTGAGAGCATGGCAGGACACAGACAGACATGGAGCTGCAGAAGCAGCCAAATGATCTACATCTCGAGCTGCAGGCAGCAAGAAAAGTGAGACACTGGGCCTGCTTTGGACTTTTGAAACCACCAAGTCTATTGCTGGTGAGACACTTCCCCCATTGAGGCTAAACCTACTCCAAGACCACACCTCCTAAATCTTTTTAAGTAGCGCCTCTCCCTGATGACCAATATTAATACATGAGCCTATGGGGTCCATTATTATTCAGACCTCCACAATTTCCTTAGCTCTGATGGAGGGCACCAACAACTATGCAATAACCTGGAACCTCAGCACAGCAGTTGGAGTAAGCTGGTCTTGGTAGGAGGTTTCTGCTGGGGAGAGGCTCAGGCTGTAGACAACCAGGAGGAGGAGGAAGCTTTGTATTTTCTGTACACTTTGTCAGCATTCAGACACAGACCAGAGGGAGGCTTTGCCATTTCCTTAATCCTGATGTAAGTCACCATTGGTCTGAGATATTGATGTCCTCGACACAACTATGTTCACATCAATAACATACATTTACTAAGGATTCCCTTTGTTTCTTACACATCTACTCAGTGCTTCCTCCATTCCGCACACCTGGGAAAACCATAGGTTCTGTGTCACCTGCGAGCCTGCAAGCGTAACTTTAGACCAGAACATTGGTTATGGATGCATAGTTCTGGCAGAACGGTTTCTTATATTTGTACACATTATTTAAGCAAGGTTAAAAAAAAGTAAAAGCCTCACCCAAGTGATACATTCAATGTTTTCACACATGAGTGAAAACCACAAATAAAACAGAAAGAAAAGAACATCTACATACCTGCTCTTAGGTATGGTAGAGGAGAATGATTATATATATATGTGTGTGTGTGTGAGAGAGAGAGAGAGAGTGTGTGTGTGTGTATGTGTGTGTGTGTGTGTGTGTGAGAGAGAGAGAGAGAGAGAGAGAGAGAGAGAACAGCCAGAGGGTGGAGAGTCCAAAGTGGATATGACCGGACTGAGCTGGGCCATGTGGGAAGAGGGGGAGGGGAAAGAAGAGGAGGAGAGAGGTGAACAAGGTTCAGTAGCCAGGTACAAAGGGATGGGTATCCAAAATGTTTGGATTATATAGGGAAGGGCCTCTGGCCGGAAGGGTAGCCCGGGCCCTGGGATGGAGAGTTAAGGCTAGAGGGTGGGGTATGCCAGTCATACCCTATTACAGGTAGGGACTTAGAGATGCTGAGAGAACCTGGAGGCCAGGTCTGCTTTGATATGTTAAATAGGCACTGTAGGCAAAGGCTACCCCATTGTTTCTAGGCCACCCTGACTGGAAATAACCATACGGAAGCTGTATTAATTAAATCACTGCTTGGCTTATTAGCTCTGGCTTCTTATTGGCTAGCTCTTATGTCTTTGGCTAACCCATTTCTATTAATTTGTGCTGTGGGTTTCAAACTTAACAACAGGGACCTTCAGGAATTCCATTCTGTTGCAAGAAGGGCGGCCACTTGTTGGTTCCCGACCGCTTAGCCCTGACCCGAAATAATCACATAGAAACTGTATCAATAAAATCAATGCTTGGTCCATTAGCTCTAGCTTCTTATTGGCTAACTCTTACATATTAATTTAACCCATTTTTATTAATCTGTGTATCACCAAGTGTCTGTGGCTTACCGGCTAACGTTCAGGCGTCTGTCTCCAGTGGGGCTACATGGCATCTCTCTGACTCCATTCTATGTCTAGTACATGATATTTCCTTGGGCTTGGAGGTGAGATTGGACTTGAGGATGGGCACAAGGGAGCTCGACACAAGGCCATTGAGAATCTCAGCTTAGTACCTATCAGCAGAGCAGCAAGCCTTTTGCTCTGTAGCTTTTTATTTTGGTGCATGTGAAGTGGAGGTAGGTCCGATCCTGCTAGCCTACTTACAGTCAGTCACAAAGAAACTCAGCTGCTGTGGCCAAATTCTTCTCATGACACTCATCTCTAAGGCTTTGGACTAGCATAGAGGAATATTCTTACATCCTAATAGAAGGACCGACTGCCCTTCTGTATACAGTGGATAAAGTGGAAGGATATGGCATGAACGAGACTTGAGCTCTGTCTGAGCCCTGAGTCTTACTAGCCTGTAAGACCTGGGCATGCTTCGCACTCCTCCTCCATCTGTCTAGCATACTGGGCAACAGGGAATAAAGTTCCTTAGTAATGAAATGTTTTAACCAGGAGCTGAATCTTCTTTCAACTCAGCTCAGAGCATGATATTCCTCACTCAGATCAAAATCTGTTATAAGGGAAAACTGAAAGTATATTAAGTATTCAAATGTTATTAATTTGGCAGATCAAAATGCACTGAACTTTCAGAACTTACCGCTTTGGATTCTGGATGCCCACTTCTTTATGCTTCATGGCTGGCTAGCTTGGAGTTTAATTTTCTTTTTTAGCTTATAGCAGCAGACCCTTCAAAATGAACTCCTATGCCCTTCAATCAGAATCCTCAGGTTCTTCTTTACCAATTAGTCCTCAATGCTTCATGGATAATAACTGGGGAGAATTTTGGTTGAACATCTTGGTGACAACAGCAATGCTTAGGTTTTACTTCCCAAACGGTCCTACATTGTTTTACATTTGGGATCAGATCTGACATGTATAAGCATTATTGTTAACCCAGAATGAATTTTGAGCAACAGAACTTCAGAGAATGAAGGAGCCTGTCATGTCTCTAGTGATTGGGTTTTGGAGTTCCTGTGGGGGAAGGCTGGGTGAGCATGGGCCTCTGGTTTCTGGATGCCAGCATTACAGTACAATGGTTGTGTGTCGCCTTGGTAGCTCCAGAATTGGCAGTGCTATGTGAACTGCTTGCTCCCAGGACTATGGAAATATGTGTTGAAGGAAGTGTTTTTGTCTTTCTCCTCCAAATTTCCTAGAGTTCACATTTGCCCACAGAAAGACTATATTTTAAGAGGAAGTGGCGGGAGATCAGGGTGCTCAAGAAAAAGAATCAACACACCTTGGAGGAGCAAAAATTGCTGGAATCGCTTTTGACTTAAGCTAACATTGGTTTTCCTCAATGGCATTTATTGGCCAGTGTGATTTTTATGCTTTATAGGGGCTTTGCATACAAGCTTCTAAAATTAGTGCAAACTAACTCCAAGTGTCTAAGAGGACCTTAAATCCCATCAAACCTTGCATCAGTACTCCAGAGCTTCCAGAAAGCACCTAAGATCATCCCCCCTAGAACCATTTCGGATGTTTATGAACCCACAAAGATAAAGATGGAACTCACTCAGTCTCTGGTTGTTTACCTGGTGAAAGTTCTGAAGTTTCTATGGTGGCAACAACGAGCAAGACTGGATAAAGATACAGTTCTTTATAAAAGCAAGTTGGTGAGCAAGACCTTACTGAAGCCTCAACTAACATACCCTCTCTTTCCCTACATCCGGGATTTATAAACTTACATGGTTGGTAAATTCGGAATCTAGATGCCATTAATCTTATTTTGAAGCCCCCTGGCATGCCTTCTGCTAAACCTGAAACTCTGTCTGTCAAGTCCAGTAGAAATATTATGTGACTGAAAAGAAGAGTGATGCCCTTGTCATGTCTCCCTGGTGTTGCTTCAAAATGTAAGGCTCAGGAACTCTTACAGAATTTGTGATCTCTGAGCTCTCGTGACTCATAAGCAAACTGTATCTGTTTGTTTTTATTTAATTTTGCAAGTTTTATATAGAGCTCCCATAAATAAAACATTGTGCTTTGAGAATGTGAGGGCAATGAAAACAGATGAAGCTTAGCTAGTGCCATGCAGAATACTCTAGATTTCAGAGATTCTTCTTAGGAACCTTGAGTTTAGGACCCAAAGAGAGACATACATAGATCTAATCTACATGGGTAGCAGAAAAAGACAAGATCTCCTGTGTAAATTGGGAGCATGGGGACCTTGGGAGAGGGTTGAAGGGGAGGGGAGAAGCAGGGATGGGAGCAGAGAAAAATGTAGAGCTCAATAAAAATCAATTTAAAAAAAAGAAAAAATGATTAGGGTAAAAAAAAACAGTGCACATTTACTGAAATGCACATTTTCTTTCCTTTTTACTCATACTGAAAATTGCTTTTATGCAGCCCTTTTTTTGGTGCCATAGACGAAAAGGATTCAGCAGTTCTGTCCAATGTTGACAGCATGTGGCCACCATGGGAGCCCTTCTGTCCAGTCCTGGCAGAGCTCCGCCAAAGACCACAAATGCATGGGACAAAAGGGAACTTGAGTTTCTGTTTTTGTTTTATCAGTGAAACATATTGATGACACGTACTTATGAGACAGCACATAGAGTTGTTACATTTGGGTATTTGTAGTTTAATAACCAACACTTTTGTAAATGCTTCGCATTCTTTTTCTGGGATATTTTCTGTCTCTGCTAAGAGCAACCTGAAGAAATCTGTAAATACATACTGATTTCTATGTATTTTTATTTTAGTGTCATTAAGTTTTTACAGTAATATTGTAGACCCTATTTCTGCATTTATTTGATAACAGACATGGCAGACATGGGTGAGAATCTTGGAAAACTCTCTGTATCTGAAAGAAGGGGAATAGTCAAAAGCTGATAGTAGAGGATAGGGCAGAGGAAGGATGTATATATGTATATGTGAAGAATTTAATTATATTTGTCCTATACAGGGAACAATGTTCCTCCTAGAACCCTTAGGTTACTAAGTAAAAACCCCAGTATCAGGTGTGTTTTTCTTTCCATGAGGTTGTTATTGGAGGTGTCTCAGAAAAGCTCAAAAATTATAGGCCAGTGCCATTGTTCTTGGGTGTCCACTAGAACTTGATAAGACACTATTGCTGCGAACATTACATATTTCCATCACAGGACATGGAATCCTCAAGTTAATTCCAAACAGGAAGCTTCTTCCCAGGGGGCTTTCATAGGCTTGGAAGGCACTTTGTATTTGTAAATGAGCTGTTGAGGGAGCTCAGTTAGCTGTGACCCACATGAGGTAAGGACAAGCCTTTGGCTTCTATGTCAGATTTTCTTGTATTGTGTTTTTTACATGATTTGTATATGTATGAAAGCATGTGTCTCTCTATATCTATATGTGTTTCTTGTGGGTTTTTTCTTTTGACTTCCTTTTTTTTGTTTGCTTGTTTTGTCCTATTCTGATTTTGTTTTTTTTATTTTATTTTATTGTCTATTGTTTTTTTAGATGCTCGCTGGTTTTCTAATGACAATGAGAAAGAAAGGTGTCGATTTGGTGGGTGGGGAGGAAAGTGGGGAGGATCTGGGAAGCATTGAAGGAGGGGAAACCATAATAAGAGTATATTTTATGAAAAAACTATCTTCAGTAAAAAAATAAAGAAGAACCCCACCCCGCACTTACACACATAAAGATGTGCTCATGGTAACAGCAGTGGAACAAATGTTAAGAAGGTGATCAACTGTTTTTCAAGAGGTTTTAAGACCTCGTCCACAGGAAAAATAACATGCCTGGTATGATATATTTCACCAAGAATTTATGGCTGAGGAGCTGGTAGGCCCTGGGGTAAACCTCCTACCACCATTTTGCCAAATATCCCCTTATCTGTAGAGTAGTACAGCTCTCAGATCTCATTAGAAAAGTTTCTTTGTACAGTGGATGGCAGTTAACTCAAATTCACAACCAGTTTAAGTACAAAGACTAAGGGGCTGTGGAGTCCTAATCCACAAAGGGAACATCTGTATTAAGGCTTGGGTACCATTATGCAAGAGTGGGTGGAAAGACCATAGAGTTCAAAGTCAGGGAGTACCAGAGCAAAAGTACCTTCTGGGCATGATAGGACCACTAACTCATGAGCTCACAGTAGTTTTGATTACCTTCACAAGATCAAGCCAATCAACTTTCTAGTTTGGAAAGGGAGTGGCTCCTATGTTCCCACCCATAACTGAGGAGCTACCATTGATGGTTTCTGGGGAAAAACTGAGAGTTAATTTTCTTTAAGGGTGTAGTCCATGGAAGGTGGACTACAGTGTCCCAGTGGATGGCCCACAACTATGAGTATATGGACATTACAAAGTGTACTCGGTGGTTTATAAAAAAAAATAGAGGATACAAAACTGAGGAGACAGAAAGCATATCTTGAAGAAATTAGGGAAGGAAGTGGGAGATAAATAACATCAAAATAAATGTATACATTTATTTGAAATTATCAAATAATAAAATAGTGTACTAAAACAAACACATAGATATAATCAAAGGAAAAACAGAACCGTCAAGGGACAGTGAGGGATGATCTGAGAAGGCAGTTCATCTCTTGAAGACTGGCAGATACCTGAGAAGTCAACAATCTCAGACAAAATCATCTTCTAAATCATATTTAACCTTCAAGGTTTAGTGAGAGTCTGACTTAACAGATTATTGGTAAATGCATAACGTGGGGAAAAGTTTTAGTCAAAGAAACATTTGGACTAAATTAGAAGTAAGACAATTGGGGGAAGGCATATTGGTACAATCAATGAATTTAGCAGCAGCCAGCAATACAGTGAATCAATTAGTTTCAAACATGCAAGTGCATTAATTACTTTTCTTTGCTTCACTGTGACAGAATGCTTTATAAGAAAACTTACGGGAGGAAAGGTTTACCTTCATCTCATGGTTTAAAGAAATTGAGCAGAGAAAACATGGCAGGGGAAGCCTGTGGCAAGGTGTGCTCACATCTCTTTGAACTAGGATGCAGGCATCCAGAAGGGTAAAAGGAGTTTGTGATCCTCAAACTCCTCCCCTGTGGCTGTCAAACAGGCTCCAAGTTTGTAGGGTTCTGAAGTCTCCAAAGGCAGCACCATTAACTGCAGACTAAGTGTTCCAACACACGATCCAGTGGGGATATTACACATTCAAGCCATAACATTTTACTTAACTCATAAATTTGTAGTTCAGGTAGGTGGAACATCTGTTCTGGGCTAGGTTACCTAGTCTCTTGTTTATTTACAGACAAATGAAGGTCTGTTGAAGGCTGCATCTAGTTAGGGGTGATCTATGCTAGCCTTATGAGTCAAGTAGCCAAGAAACAACAAACTCAAATGAAGCTTCATTATTTCCACTTATCAAGCTGAACAAACAAGGCAGCCTTAGGACTCCAGGTTTCAAATGCAACCGTAGCAATGATGCATTGAATATAAATATACCGAGATGGGCCAGTTATTTTTACCTCAAAGCAGAGATAATCAGAGCAAGTAAAACAGTGAGATTTAGCTAGAGTCTCCTTAAGTGACTTGAATTAAAAAAAAAAAAAAGAAACACAGTTGAAAGGCTGGGCAGTGGTAGTGCACACCTTTAATTCCAGCACTCGGGAGGTAGAGGCAGATGAATCTCTGTGAGTTCAAGGCCAGCCTAGTCTAGAAGTGGTAGTTTCAGGACATGCTCCAAAGCTACAGAGAAACCCTGTCTCGAAAAACAAACAAACAATATCCCCCCAACCCCCGGCAAAAAAAACAAAAAAGAGAATAAAAAAGAAACAATATACATAGAAATAAATATAAATGATACATCCCATTTTGTCAGACACTGCAGATTTAGGAACAGAGACCTTCATGGAAGATTAAAGAGGGGGATCTTAAAATAGCAAAATAGTCAGATCTTAGGAAGATGCTGTAATCACCAATAATAATGAATCTTATGTAGAGATTAAAAAAAAAACCTAGGGAAAAACAGACAAATCCAATATTTACAATGGAAATTTTTAACATTCTGTTCTTTGATGTGGGATTCCCCTGGTTTATAAAGAATCTGCTTTGGGTCTATTGCAGCTCAGAATAGAGCAAGGTGGGAATTCCAAGCAGAAAGAGGAGGAGAGAGTAGGCAGAGTCAAGGAGGAGCCATGTGGCCGCCACAGGAGACAGGCACCAGACACTGGATGGAACCTTACTGGTAGGCCACAACTGTGTGGCAATACACAGATTAATAGAAATGGGTTTATTTAAGATGTTAGAGCTAGCTAGAATATGCATAAGCTAATACGCCAAACAGCATTTTAATTAATACAGTTTGTGTGTGATTATTCCGGGTCTGGGTGGCCGGGAAACAAACAAGCAGCCTCCAACAACAGATTGGTGTGCCAATGTGGGGCTGACTACATCCACATAAAACCTGAGAGAGACTGGAAAGGAATTCTAGACACAAAAGAACAGAGTCAAGCACAGCTTCTTGGTAACCATCAATTTTTTTTTTCTGGATGGTCTCTGATTGCTGGTGGCAAGTAGGGGTGACATGGCTCTTTTAAGAGAGGTTTTCCTGATTGTGCGGTAGCAGCAAACACTGCATGGCTCCTTTAAAAAGGTTTCCTGATTCACATTAGTTGCACAAATAGCTCTGGCTCTTTTAAGAGATCAAGTACTTGAATGGAGTTTGTGATCAGAGTACTACAACTTGCTTAATGGCAACATAGACCTGCTGTGTGCCTGGAAATGGGACTGTGGGCATGGCTAGGAGAGCTAGTGCTGAACAGACTTCTGCCATGTTGGACTGGGCGGAGCCAAAAGGCAAAGCACCCTTACTCCTAGCTACAGTGTTTAGCATTTTAAGAAGCCGTCCTGTTCAGAAAATGATTACAGGTATACAATAGGACAGATTCAGACATAAAAGACCTCTAAATGAGACACAGAAGTAAAGAAAAATAAGCCACATAAAGAGGAAATATACAGAGAGAGTCTGGATTATGTATATTATTATGTTTTCTTTGAATTCTTTTGACTGTGAATGAGCTAAGTACAGAGAGACATTTCATTTTATGGGCTGCTAAGCTAAACGAACATATATACTTTAAATGTGTCTTGACTTCAAAATTTGGGTCTAAGGATATGTTACTTTGGAAAAGAAGTTCTGCTTTTGTTTCCACAGAAGATGAGAACCTGTGGATTCCTTCCAGGCTAATGTGGTTTGATGGACCATGATCCCCTGAAAGGTCTTCATAAACCCCAAAATTACTTTGCCTAGCAAAAAACAGAAAGCAATTTGGAGAGAACTATGCCCAAATTCCCAAATATTTTTTATAAATGTTTGTATTTATAAACAAACATTTAATATTTGTTTATATTTAAAGGGGAATATGCTACATAGATGAATACCTTGTACTGGTATGGATCTTGGCTTATTGATATAAGCTTTAAGGCCAATTTTGTTATATATACATATTTCTGCTCTTGAGTAAGGTATTGTATTTGTACAGCTCATTTAAAAATATAATATATAATTAAGAAATATAGGTTAATAGATAATTCTCTATAATACTCAAGCTTGAAGTCATGTTAGTGAGGTTTTCTAGATATATAGAGATATATTTCAGTTAGAAGCATATTCTTCAAACTTTCAAAGACTAACAAAATATGGCATTTAAAATGTTTTAAGAACTTAGGACTTTTCACGATAATGAGACATATCTGCTCCTGGCAGCACCAATCTACTTCAAGAGAATTATAGGCAGCAAAGAGACTCCTTATAGAGTTTATTGGTCATCTGGACAAGAAACTGCTCTTGCCTGGACTGCTTGATGGTATGCTGTATGAACTGGACATGCAGGACCCATAGAAAAATGATTGCCAAAGTTGCCTAAAGAAGGTGAGACAGTCCTTCAGGGTTCCTGCTTCATGAAAGAGTCTGCCAGACATTCTTCAGGACACAGAAGAAAGTGACTGACAAACTACCAATACAGTCAGAACTGTCTTTTAAATTTCCTGCTTCATGGAAAAGTCTGCCTGATACTATAGGCCTGTAGGCTGAAGATGGATGTCCCAATGATACAGAAGAACTTTGGGTGACTCTCCAGGCAGCAAGATGTCTCTGTCAATTTTAGAGTTTTGGAAGTTGCTTATAATGCACTTCCTGTTTAATTAGATAATACTATATCCTTCTGGAGTCTTTGATGGAGCTGAAGAATAGGTAGTTATAATTATAGTTTTCCTTAGTTATGATAAAAGATAAAGTAGATATAAATATTGTAACTGTAATTCTCACTTGATAGCTGTTTTGTTATATGTAATTTTACTATGTTGAAGTTAAAACCTTCCTTTTTGTTTAGACAGAAAAGGGGAGATAATATGGGATTCCCCTCTGTATGCTATGAATACCATTGGTTTATAAAGAATCTGCTTTGGGTCTATTGCAGATCAGAATAGGGCAAGGTGGGAATTCCAAGCAGAGAGAGGGTGAGAGAGTAGGTGGAGTCAAGGAGAAGCCGTGTAGCTGCCACAGGAGACAGACACCAGACAATGGACAGAAACTTACTGGTAGGCCACAACAGCATGGTGATACACAGATGAATAGAAATGGGTTAATTTAAGATGTAATAGCTAACTAAAAATATACAAAAGCTAACAGACCAAACAGTGTTTTAATTAATTCAGTTTATGTGTGATTATTTCAGGTCTTGGTAGCCAAGAAACAAACAAGCAGCCTCCAAGAACAGTTTTCAATACGTAATAAAAGTAAGAAAAAAACCTATAAAACTCCCACATATTTGGACCTGAGCAGCATACTTGTAAATAACTCAAGAAGTAAATGTCAAAATAGGAAATTAGAAAATTTTAAAATATTTTTTATATTCCCCTCAAAATATATCAATACTAGTGTTTAGGCAGCAACACACCACTTTTAAGGTTGATAGTAGAAAATGAATGGGAAGTTAAAATTGTTCTATATGTCTACCTAACAATCTAGAAAAAAAATATCAACTAAGCCCAACTTAATAAACTATAAAGAATAACAAATAACTAAATAAAAGAATGACAAGCAGAAAGACTAATTAAAAAGGACATTCTTTGGAAAATAATAAAATTTATAAATTCTTAAGAAAAATTTTAAAATGACAGGAAAGATACCATTGCCATTTTCATATGATTTAGAAAGACCATTAGGGAATATTGTAAACAAAGTTACTCCAGTAAATTTGGTAGCTAGAGCAAAAGGAGAAATTACTTGATAGATAAACTTACCAGAGTTCATAGAAGACTGAATAATCACATATTGCTAACCACAACTGTCAACTTAACTGGACTAAGAAATGCATTCAAGCACAGTGAAGCATAAGTGTGTGTGTGTGTGTGTGTGTGTGTGTGTGTGTGTGTGTGTGTGTGTGTGTGTTGGGGGGTGCATTTCCAGAGGAGAGTAACTGGGGGAAATGTGTGTAGCACCATGCTATAGCTTATTTCCTCTACTATGCATTGATAAACTTGCACACATTTACCCTCCCCTTCCACATGCTCATCTGCTCTAGATGCAAAATCTTGTCCTCCTGGTCACCCTCCTCTCTACACACCTTCTTAGGCCATACACTCCAGGCACTGTGATGTGCAGCATCACCTCATTCCTAAAGTAGTGGGTCCACTTGACTACAAGCAGAATCAGCAAAGCGAAGGTCTGCGAACCAAAATAAATCCTCTTTTAATGTGATTTTGTCAGCTATTTTTTCATAGCAATGTGAAAGCTACCATATCAAGTAGGAAATAAAAAATTTGAACTTTTCTACTAGAAGTAATTTAAGGTTATCAAAATGCCTTGCTGCAAAGATAGTAAAACTATAAGAACAACATAAGTTTACTTAAGCTCTTTCTGAAAATACAGAACAAAAATACTTTCCCAGATGTTATGTGTCCACACAGCTCTAGTACCAGAGCAACACAAAACCATTCCTTCAAAAAATGTAGGCCAGAATTGCTTGTTAGTCTCAAAAGTCTAAACAGACTAAATGAAAGAGAGTGGACATTGTCAAGGGTGAAAGGTTCCAAGAATGCAAGATTGTCCACCATGAAAAACACCACTGTAAACAGCATGCTAGCAGACTCAAAAAGAAAAGTTACATGAACATGTCAGTAAATTCAAACAAATGTAAAGCTCACTTGTGGTTTATATGCCTTCAGCAAGTCCAAGGAAAGAATATCGAAGGACTTCCTGATTTGACCAGTGCCTGGTGAGAAACCCTCACCTCCCTTCATAGTGAGTTAATGAGCTTTTCGTCTGGCACCAGGAACAGGACAATGTGCTCTTTGTGACTTCAGGGCATTGTACTGGGTCTCCTGGTCAGTGTAATAAAACTTGATATAACAAATGCATATATGCCGGAAAGGAAGAAACAAGTGTCTTTGTTCTCATTTTATAATTGTCCATACAGAAAAAGGTAAGGAATTGACAAAATAAACACCAAAACAAGAAATGAATGTAACAAGGTCATAAGCTAAAAAACAGAAAGTTAATTATATTCCTCATAGTTGACCAAACAAGTGAAAAGTGAAATGAACTCTATTATAATAGATCAAAAATTAATATAAAATGTTCAAGAGCATCTTATACAAAAATTGTCCAAATATGTAAGTAAAATCAAAGAAGAATTGACTCAATGGAAAGATGTGCTACTTTTTAAATCACAGAGGGTCAAGTTATCAAGAATTAAAATTAAGTATCCAAAAGTTGGTGTTTTAACATCAAAACAACCCCAACCCAAATCTCAATGAGCTTCCTCTGAAAAATAAAATTTTTTAAGCCAGTTATAAAACTTAGATGGAAAATAAAGAAATCAGAATAACTCAAACATTTTTATAACAATTAATAAAGTCAGAGACCATCCTGCCTAATTCGATGACTTACCCCAAGGTTGGAGTAGCAGAGGCATGTGTTTCTAGCACATAAGATTCTTTTGTTGACTCAGAATGGACAACCAGCTATGGTAACTTGAATTATGATAAAAAGATTCTAAAGAAACTAAATGGAGAGAAGAATATATTTTTAGTTGATGCTAGACTATCAAAATAAACATAGAAAAAAACTCAACCTCTCCCCTACCTCTTCCTGTACACATGAGCAAACTAATCTTCATATGTAAATTCCCACAAACTTGTAGAAGAAAACCCTAGAGTATATTCCGGCCTCCTTGGGGAAGCCAGGTATTGACCTTATGAAGAACAGATTAGTAAATTAAACCTTAGTACATTATTTAGAAAACATAAATGCTAGTTAGAGACTGGTAGAAAGCATTAATAATACTTTTATCAGACAAAGGGTTTGCATACAAATTACATAAAGAACTCATTGAGTAGCTTATACAAACATGCCCTGAATGAACACTGTGTGTCCCACAAAGGTGTGAAAGGGTGCTTAGAAACATTAGATTTTAGGGTAGTGTGGTTTAACTTCACAGAATGGTAGCATTTGTTGAAATAAAAAAAAAATCGCCACACCAAATGCCGAGGTGGTTATAGAAGCCTTGAACTCTCACCCATTATAAGACAGGTTTAATGACTTTAGAAACTGTTTGACAGTTTATAGCAAGGTAAAATTACACCTGCTTTACGATTATGATGCTACACTGATGTTTACCCAAGTGGTATAAACACATCTGTCTACTAAAAGACTTAAAAACATTTTTAGTAACTTCACTTATAATTGCCAAGCTCTAAATCGAGACACCCATTGGCAGGTTGTTTATGGTGCAACAGGCTCTGACTGCTGGCATGCATGTAGCATAGAAAACTCTGAGAAACATCTGTTGAAAGAACTCAGGCATGAAAGATCACGTGCTGCCTTTACTCTTTCAGTGAAGTTGAAGAACTGGCCATGTGTGTTCAGGAAGAAAAGAGTTGTGGGTGTGTCTGAATAAAGGGCAAAGAGTGCTCTGGATGCAAGTGGAGACACCCTCACTGCTGCGGTCACCAGATCCAAGACCTTAGAGTTGTGAACCTCTCATGGGAAGGACTCTACATTGTGATTCGGTGAGGAGACAGAGGTTCCTCTTCCATGCCAGAAGATCTGGGTGAGTTCAAAGTACAGGCCCAAGTGTCCAGATGAGAGGAGGAATGAACAGAGAAGAGGAAAAGACAAAACCACAAAACACGGAAGAAAGGTTGATGTTAATCAAGGAGCCTAGCACAGCCAGGATGGTGCTGATGAAACTGAGAGAGAAGGTAGCAACACCAGGGGGGTCTAGAGAGAGCAAGGCCTTGCCTTAGCATGACTTTGCCAGTGTGTCCACTGTGGACATCAAGCAGCTATAACTGTAAAGTAATTGTGCTGTTTAAGCCATGAACTCTGCAGTAATTTGTTACAGCTGCTTCAGTAAATGAGTAAGACTGGTATGATGTGTTCATGACCATCTTTACCAAGACATCAGAACACATCTTCAAGGTCAGCACACTTGACTGCTTGAAAATTTCACCTTAATTTAAGAAAAAGCTCAAAAATAACAACATAAAATAAGTAAAAACATCGATTCCATAATTAGATACAAAGACTGACTTCCCTTATTCCCTTCATGCAATAAAAGTATTTGCTGCTTTCTCCAGAAGATTTAAATACAGTATTTCTGGTTTGGTCGATATTTGTTAAGTAAAAGAAATCCTCAGCTGACCCCATCAAATATGCATTTCTAAACCATTGCAGTAAGGTAAAGCAGGCTGTATAATGTTGGCTGTCATTGTCCAAGTCATACACTATTAGTATCCCTCTGCCTTAGCATTCATGGGTTGCATTCATAGGAAAGTTTTCTACTTCCCTACCACATAGGCAGGCCACAGTAATTTTGTTTTAGCTGCCTCTAAAGAGGTAATGGAAGATGGAAGTGCTTTCAGGAAGACATGGCTGGGGACTCCAGGAGAGGGTTTCCCTTCAGAGGGAAGACAGTATAATATAGAATAAAAGGAGACTGTAGTTTGGCACTAGGGAAAATTACATAGGAAGGAGGCACAACCAGGTATAAATGTATAAAGAATGTGAGTAAAAGATGCCTCATGGCTTTCTTGTATCCTTTCCCCATCATCTACTGGTACGGGAGAATTGTCTGTATTCTGTCAATCATGTTCTAAATAAACGCTGATTGGCTGATAGCTAGGCAGGAAGTATAGGCGGGAAAACCAGACAGGAAGTAGAGGTGTGGCAACGAGAACAGGAGTATTCTGGAAAGCAGGAAGCTCCCTCCCCAGTCCTGCCCAGACCACGGAAGAAGTAAGATGTGACCTGCCCCCCCCCCCGAAAAAGGTACCAAGCCATGTGGCTAACATAGAAAAAAAATAATGGGCTATATAAGTTATAAGAGCTAATATGAAGCCTGAGCTAATGGGCCAATCAGTTTATAATCTTCTGGAGACCTCTGTGTGATTTTCTTTGGGACTAAACGGGAACTGGGCAGGACAGAAACCCCAACAAGCAGACCTTTATGTTACAGAATGGCACCCAACGTGGATAACTGCATCCACAGAAAGCCTGAGAAAGCTTGGGAAGGAATAGAGTAAAGCATGTTTTCTTGGTAGCAGCAATTTCTCAGATCTGCTCTGCTTGCTAGAGGCAAGCACTCTCATTTAAGAGAGGCTTCCTGACTCAGCTTTAGCTGAAAAACCCTGCCGCTCTTTTAAGAGGTCTTGCCATGAAACACTTACACAGTGTTGATGAAAAGCTGACCGCATGCTTTTTGGTTTTCAGCCATAGCAGGAAAAAAGCTGTTCTGTTTTAAAATGCCAGCCATCCTGCCAGGGCAAACTCTGACTCTTTCAGGCAGGTGGTCTGCTTATGGAGCATTTGAGTGTGGTTTGTGAGCACACTGTTGCAGCTTGCTTGCTGGCAGGGACCTTGAAATGTCATAGAGTTGTGGAAATAAACATGGCTACAGCCAGTACCTTCACCATGAGACTAGAATCACAGAAAGCTAAGAAATGGGCTGGATCCAGCCATCAAAGTCACTGCTTTTATCCTACCCATATTGCTTGGTAAATTAAAGACTTGTGTAGTCAGAAAAAGAGAGATATACAGTAAAAAGAGATTAAAAACCCCTCTAAATGGTTTAGTGTGTGTTAAAAATATATGCAGGCTTGGGAGAAAAAAGAAAATGGTTAAAGTCCTCAAAATAAAAAAGAAAGAAAGAGAGTACTTGGGTGTGGTGGTACACACCTTTAATCCCAAAGCTTGGGAGGCAGAGGCAGACAGACCTCTGTGAATTCAAGGTGTGGTGGTGGACACCTTTAATCCCAGCACTTGGGAGTTAGAGACAGGCAGATCTCTGTGAGTTCAAGGACAGCCTAGTCTACAGAGTGAGTTCCAGGCCAAAGATATTCAGAGAACCTGTCTCAAAAAGCCAAAAGTTAAAAGTAAAAATAAAAAAAGAGGTTAAAATAAAACCATGTAAAGATGAAAAATACACAGAGAATCCTGATACTGTGTGTTATTGTGCTCTCTTTGAATGCTGAGGAAGGAGCAACAGCTGCTAAAAGATATTTGCTTATAAATGCTGCTGAATGAATCCAAGATAGGTATTTTGAAAATACCTTGACTTCAAAATTGAAGTCAAAAGGTATGTTACTTTGGAGAAGAGATTTTGCTTTTGTTTCCACAGGAAATGAGAAGCTGTGGATTCATTCTGAATTAAGAAAAATCAGGTTTGATCAAGGAAGACCACCTGAGAAATCTCCGGTAGGAACAGATGGTCCAGATATCAGAGTTCTACATCTAGAACAGATTCAAGATGCTGCCCGAGATGATCAAACCTCACAGAATACTCCAGTCAGGACTTGATCATAACTCTAAATTTTCTTTAGGTCCCCATAAGATTATCAGTGCCCCCAACCAGCCGGAAGTAGCCTGGGATACTATGCCCACATTCCCAAAAAGTGGACTATGGATAGTTTCCTTTGCTTAAAAAAAGGGGGGGGGGGGGGGAAGTGTTATGGGAGAATTGTCTGTATTTTGTCAATCATCTTTTAAATAAACGCTGATTGGCCAGGCAGGAAGTATAGGTGGGAAAACCAGACAGGAAATAGAGGTGGAACAATGAGAGCAGAAGAATTCTGGGTAGAAGGAAGCTCTTTCCCCAATCCTGCCCAGACCACCAAAGAAGCAGGATGTGACCTGCCCTGCTGAAAAAGGTACTGAGCCATGTGGTTAACATAGATAAGGATAATGGGTTAATATAAGCTACAAGAGCTAATAAGAAGCCTGAGATAATGGGCCATCAGTTTATAATCTTCTGGAGATCTCTGTGTGATTTTCTTTGGGGCTAAGAGGCTGCAGGAACTGGGCAGGACAGGAACCCCGACAAGTAGGCCTTTATGTTACAATCTACTTTGATTAGTACGAATCTCCTCCGAGAATGCTCCTGAATTCTGTAGGGAAAGGAAGAAAAGGTGCAATGGGAGCCAACAGAATCTACTCCAGAAAGGCTTTCAGAGTTTTACACTGATGCCACCGCTGGGGTGAGATCAAAGCGTGTTCTGTCCCTAGACCTGCTAGGGAACAGAAAACAATGTGAAGTCATAGCCAGGCGACAGATGGCTCTAGGGAAGCAATGAGTATGGACAGGTATCTGTCCCTGGCATTCTCTAAGAAGCAATCTATTTGCTCCTGTGGTCTCTCAAGACTCAAGTGAGCCCCTGTTGTTTCAAAGATGAGCCTCCTCTGACTTAATATGCTCATCCGTTCACCAAGTTAAGACCAGGATAACACATCCTGACTGGTGTACTGCTGTGGGACAATGGTCTGTACCCTATCAATTGCATTTTAATAAAACACTGATTGGCCAGTAGCCAGGCAGAAAGTAAAAGGAGGGGCGGCGAGAACAGCAGAATTCTGGGAAGAGAAAAGATTCAGTCTGCAGTAGTTACCCAGACGCAGAGGAAGCAAGATGAGAATGCCTTGCTGATAACAGGTACCAAGCCACGTGGCTAACACAGACAAGAATTATGGGCTAATATAAGTTATAAGATTTAACAAGAAGCCTGAGCTAATAGACCAATCAGTTTATAATTAATGTAGGTCTCTGTGTGTTTATTTGGGACGAAATGGCTCTGGGACCTGGTGGGACAGAAAACTTGGTCAATAGTGTGTTCCTCTTATGACCCAGGAATATGCCTCTCTTAACTCACTGTGCTCAAGTAAGGTATGATCCTCTCCCAACTCAAGTGTGTTCCTTTCCTTATTCAGACAGGTTCTTTCTCTGAGTTAGGATGCTATTTTTCTTGTTCAGGTAACCTATCCCATGATTCCTGAGAGGTCTTGTCTTTTTGTTTCCTCTAATATGGTGATACATTGTTTTATTATTCAGAGTTTGCAGTTCCTGTCTTAGTCTGCATTAGCAAAGGTTTAATATTGCTTCTGAACCTTGAAAACCAAAAAGGACTGTAAAAGGTTAAAAATAACTTTGTACACATTTTAAAATGTAGTTGCTTGGGATACACAATCTGTGTCTCTCATCTGGCTCTGAAAAGTGCCAGAACTTTGCACTCCAGGCCAGCAGGCTTCCATGTGCACTCACTCAGAACAAAGGGCACATGTGCCTTGCCGGTCCTGCCAGAAGGATCACCATGTAGTGTGTGATGGGTGCTGCATTGGCACACACTTAAAGGATACATTCTGCAGGAAGTTCCACCTGGATGTGATTCCAAGTCTTCTAATTTACATATTGAACTTTAATCTAAAATTAGACAATTTCTCGTTGTATTTTGTCTCATGCAATCTGAGCATGTAGATCTCCCTCTGGCAGCATGTAAGGCAGGTGCATACCTGGGCTCTGGTGGTGGCCAGATCTGTCCTGTTTGGACTGGTTTGAGTTCTTAGTTAAATTTATCAGTCCTTTATCTTTATATATGATGTTGCACATAGGATTACTTCATTTTTACAGATTTTTTTATGGTAGGGGTATGAAAACATAATTTTTGCATAATTTATGATTTCTAGTAGTTGTTTACATGTGTGCGTTCTACAGAATTTTCTGTGCAAAGAATTATATGATCTGCAAACAGAGCTTTCTGTCCATCTTCATATCCAATTTAGATACTGGTGCCTCTTGTGTTTGTTTCTTGCCAATTTCTCTTGCTAAGATGTCCAGCACAGTGCTAAAACCAGAATGAAAGTGTAGTTTTTTCACCTTGTTTTTTGTTGGAAAAGAGATTTGTGTTTCCCAATTAAGTATGATGTCTTCTATGCAGTTTTAATTGCCTGTAATATATTACAGAATCTTCCTTACATTCCTAGTTTGTTTAGTGTCTTCATCACAAATGGATGTTGAATGCTGTCAAATGCTATTTACATATCTGTTGAGATGATCTCTTATGGGCTGTGTTTCATCTGTGTTGTGTATTGCAGTAATTGTTTTTCTTATTTGGAACTACAACTATATTATTGGGGGCAACTCATCTTCTGCTGTGTCTAATTATTTATGGTGTATAATCCTCTTATGTGCTGAACGGAAATGTTAATTTTTAACTGTGGGGTGGTTGTTCTGCTTCTGAGCCTGAATTTCCTTTGGTGAGGGGTTGGGTCTAGGCTCCAAGCCAGAGTGACTTGGATGCCTATCAACTCCATGTTTGCTAGTGGAGCATTTCACAGGCGTGGAAATTAGTCATGTCAAGGAAAACATACATTAGCAAATAGATTTCTGCTCATGGGAGGTTTCAATTCCATACAGATTTCTTACCACACTCACAGTTAGTAAGAAATTCTGTGATGATAAAATGAGAACATGTTGATGGGTCCTTAAACCTAAAACAGCAATGTGCTTGCCCCTGTATTAGGAAATCTGAGCGTGAGCTCAGTATTACTTTGTCATTATTTACTGATAGTGACTTGTAATTAAACTTAGCTTTGAAATGTTTTTTTTTCTAGTTAAATATTTACCACGTTATTTTATTATGCTTGGTTTGATACGCACTAAGCACATAATAGTCATAGAATTAAGATAATTTTTCCTTTGCTTTCACCTAAAAACCACTAAATCCAATTAGCGCTGTCCGTATATGCTTGAGTTATCCACTGGAATATGGGAAATCTACCAGTAGCAATATCTTCAACAAAGAACGATTCTCCCTTCCCAGCAACTCTATTGCTAATAGCTCTTCAGTATTTGGGTGGGGCCTGGAGATGACCTACTCCATCTAGGTTGTAATTTCTGCAGCAGGTAACCACAGCTGATATGAAATCATAAATTTGATACCCATTCATGTTCAGAAGACAGTATTTCACAGCACTCCTTCCCATCCTTCAGCTTTTACGTTCTTCCTACCTCCTCTTCTGCAATGTTCTCTGAGCCTTAGTGGTTGTGGAATTAATGTAGATATCCTGTTTCAGGTGGAGTTTTGAGTCTCTAATTCTCAGCACTTTGATCAGTTAGCAAGTCTCCACTGACTGCTGTCCACTGAAATAAAACCTTCTCTGACAAAGTTCGAGAGCAGGTCTGTGGTATAAACATAAATATTTAGAAAGTAATTATAGCATGACCATTTAATAAAATAATAAGCAGAGTCTATATAAGGACCTGTGACCTCTGCAGCCATGAGCTTTTGACTAGGACTATAATGCCAGATATGAAATTCCCTCATGGGGAACAGAGCTGTCAAATCCAATCAGTCTGTAACTAGTTACCCAATAACAGTTGTACCAGCGTTAGACCAGCAGATATGCCTTGCCTGGAAGGTTGGTATTTTAGCATTCAGGGACTAGGGTTAGGAAATTTCGATCACTGATGCCTTTTCTTCCTCAGCAGACTACAGAGTATCTTTGGGCACTGTGAAATCTAGCCAGGAGAGAGGCTACATTTTATTTGAGATCAGTTTTTTTCTGTGTCCTGTAGGCAGAGTATACGGTCTAACAATAGTGTCTTACCATGTAATCACAGTGGGCAGCTGTACTGGCTGGTTTTGTGTGTCAACTTGATACAAGTTAGAGTCGTCAGAGGAAGGAGCCTTAGTTAAGGAAATGCCTCCATGGCATCCAGCTGCAAGGCATTTTCTCATCTAATGATCAGCTGGGGGGGAGGGCACAGTCCATGGTGGGTGGTGCCATCTCGGGATGCTGGTCCTGAATTCTAGAAGAAGGGTGGGTTGAGCAAGCCATGGGAATCAGGCCAGGAAGCAGCTCCCTTCCACGGCCTTTGCATCAGCTCCTGCCTCCAAGATCCTGCCATGTTTGAGTTCCTGTCTTGACTTCGGTGATGAGCAGCAATGCTGAAGTATAAGATAAATAAACCCTTTCCTCCCCAACTTGCTTTTTGGTCAAGGTGGTTTGTCACAGCAATAGAAAGCCTAACTAAGTAACCAAGGGTAGTGGTAATAGCCTGTGTTGTTTTGGAGCCCTTAGGGGTCTCTTTAACCAATAGCTCATAGAGAGGTATACTATACCTTACATTGCAATTTTCTTTTAATAACCCATATCTTCTGGGAGTGACATTGTTCATCCATGCAGGGTAATTTTGTTCAAAGTGTTTTGTTTTTAAGTTGTATTTTGAAATTAGCTTACTAACTAGTGGAGTTTCATAAGGTTGGTAGTTTTGTCTTTAGTTTTGGTTAACTTGACCACTCTGGTCTTCTCTTCCTTATCCTTGCTTAATCCTTTTACCCTCAATATCCCCCCTCATCCTTTATTTCTTTTTAAAGTGTGTTATATTATCTCTCCACTTATTTTTCTATGTTGGGTGTGTGAGATAATATTTCACATTGCTTTTCACAACCCCTACTTTGGGTTAAGCCCCCAAGTTTCCCCATACTAAGCCTTCTCCCCATGTATTTTTAAATGTTATGTTTTCCAATAAAAGATAAAAATCTAAGAGAATTTTAAATTTCCTTTTACTTCAAGTAATGATCTATAAAAGTTGATTTATGGTACTATGTAATTTTTGTTTTTTAAATATATATATAAAATCAGTAAATAACTATCTGGATTAAATACAGTTATTTATGGGCATGTAAAGGTGCTTTTATTCATTATCTCACTGAATTTCAGTTATTTCTTTAAGTGTCTGACACTTTCCAAAAAGCAACTTCTTAATGTTTGAATGTCCCTTACTCTGTGGCCCTCTAACTCATAAGCTACTGCAGGGCTTTGTAGGCCCTTCTTGGTTAGCTTTAGTCCATGTGATACAAGGGAGAGTCACCTGGAAAGTAGAACCGCAATTGAAAAACATGCTTCCATAAAATGACCTGTAGACAAGTCTGTAGAACGTTTTCTTGATTAATGATTGGTGTGGGAGGGCTTGGCTAACTGGATGGTGCCACCCATGGGCAGGTGACACTTGTGTAAGAAAGGCTGAGAAAGTCAGTATAAGTAGTACTTCTCCATAGCTCCTGCTTCAGTTCCTGAGCCTGGTTCCTCTCTTGAGTTCCAGCCCTGACTTCCCTTTATGACGCTATAGGTTAAATAAATCCTTTCTTTACCAAGTTGCTTTCGGTCATAATATTTTATCTCAGCAATAGAAAGCAAGATAAGACAGAGTTAACCAAGTGTTAATTTCCTTCCTTCTCTGTGTTGCTTCCATCTTACTACGTTGTTTCTTCTGCTCTTTCCTTTTTACCCCATATTTCCTATGTATGTTTGTGGAATGAAAAACTATGTATCTGAGTATAAGAAGGAATATCTAGAATGAAGTTGTGAATATGCTGGTTTAGTAAACTGGCAGTTGTAGAATTTCCTCTGAGATTTACAACTTTACTAGTTGGCTAGGTATCCAGTACCAGGCCTGATTTCCCTCTTGCTGAGTGGGTTGTAAGTTCAATTCGAGAGCTGGTGGTTATCTATCACCGAGGTTTGGGTGCCACTACTGCACCCTTGGGGTTATCATGTCATTGCTAGTCATTGTTATGGTTTATAGGTATCATAGCTGGGTAGGACAGTTCTATGCTTCCCTCCCTTGGAAGTTTGCATTGGTTCCTTCTGGGACCATTAAATCTAGTCTTCTTAGCATTCATCAAGGAAATTCCATTTTGCAAAAGATGAAGACAATTACACACACACACACACACACACACACACACACACACACACACAATCAGTCAATCACTCAATCAAAATAAAGCACTGTGGAGCCCAGTCCCAGTGGATACATCTACAGTACAATTCCCGCAACGAAGGCTAAGGGAACATTGTGGAAGAGGGACCAGAAAGATTGCAAAAGTCAGAGGAACAAGGAGTTTGCTGTGAGATTGTGTCTCCTAGAAATTCCAGAAGCTACACCCATAAAGTCTGACCAACATAAGCTGAACAAGGATGGCACCAATAAACATGCTAACATGGAAGGAGGAAAGTTCACAAGAACTCAACCCTATATAAAGGACTATAGGCAACCCAGGTGAGACCAGGAGAAAATAGTACTTCCTGGGAAAGGTCACACCAATTGTTTATCCAGTTCCAAATGGTCAGCCCTGAAAGCACACACAGAAATAACATATGTGGATTAAGCAGGTTGTACTATGTATTTAGGAAAAAATTATTCCATAAATTTTAAAGAGAGCAAGGAGGGTATTTGGGAAATTTTGAAAGGAGGAAAAGGAAGGGAGAAATCGATGTAATTATATTATGATTTAAAAAATATTTTTAAAAGACTATATAGATTTAAGCTGTGCTTTTATATCTCACTCTCATCCAGATAGTTGATTTTAATATGTGCTTTGGACCACATACTGAACTATTACAATTTTGGCTTGCTGGACTGGGTAAAGAGCTAAACGTTGTGTAGCTACCCAGATATGTTAGAAATGCTTTGCCTGTCAAAATGTTCCTGTGGCCTCAGTACTCGAACTTTTAAAGAGTTAACATATTGGGAATCTAACAGGCATACTTGGAAAATTTCAGCTAACGATCATAAGAAATTGATAGTAGTTTTCTACTTATGGCTGCATTACTTGTATTGGCAACTGAGATGCAGCTGATTTGGTCTAGGAGAGTGGTGTGGTCATTTAAACGCCACCAGGGTGCTGAGAAAAGACCCCCACAAATGAGTTTCCTGTCAATAATTCTGTGCCTTTTGCAGGAGGGGACCAGACATAGCAACAACACATTTTGTCTAGGACGTTCCCTTCAGTCACCAAGATAGTCTGGCTGATGCAAATTTTGAGTCATGTACGCTTGACCTTCAAGAGCCACTCAATGCCTAAGAGATATCCCTCATTTTTGGCAAGTTGTTCTTAGAACAAAGAATCCGCAAGCGTGAACGAATCTAAACCACAGAAGTCAGAGGTCAGATCAAACGCTTGTGGAGGCTGCGTGTTAGACTTGGCTAAACTTGCTCTCCCATCCTTCCACAGCGCCATTCATGCTCTCTGAGGACACAGATCTAATAGCCTCATTATTTTGTCAGGTGCGATTTACCAAAGTCATAAAAATCCCATATGGCCCATGTGTCTTTTAAGACAGAATTAAATTCTTTTATAAAGATATACTTTTTAAAATGGGAGCTTATTTTTTTTTAAACTGAGTATCCAGTCTCCAGCATGCATATCTAATTAGGAAAGATTAAGCTGAGTCCAGCTGAGGGAGACAGACAAGTTGATTTACTAATCAAGAATATAATATATTTTTTGATGATGAATACCTATATACCCTATATAAATTCTGCTGGAAGACCGAGTGTGGACTGAGGGAAGAGGATGGAAGGGAGGTCTGGTGCTGGATCGGCTAGCCAGTACTCATCCCTGGACCATTCCCAGTTATTAAGTATATTAAAGTGTAGACAAGAAAGGTTATAGCCAGTACTCATCTCTGGACCATTCCAGTTATTAAATATATTAAAATGTAGTAGACAAGAGAGGTTATAGATGGGTAGCTTAATGTTAGTTGTTAATTCAGAATGCCATGTCAGGACAAAGCTCATGCTAGAGTGGTATGTGGTTCATCCACAATGCCCTGTTAATTGCAGTCCAATGCTAGCCTCCTATTGGCTTAAAATGGACTATACACATCATAACAATGTTAAAATACACTACCTTAGAAGTACTAGTCGAAGAATCACAGGTGCCAAAAGCCACACAAGCCCATTTTTACTGTTTCCACATTATAGGAACATTTTTCACAAAATTATTTCATATTTGGCTGGAATTTTTAACATTAACTTCTTAATTAAGATATAAAATTGCCTTTATGTAATATTTTGACTCATGTTTGTATCCTGGAATGCTAAACAAAGCTTGTCCACACACATATTGCTAAACATACTCACCATAAGCATGAGATGAAACACAGAATCTCTTCAACTTTGGCAAGTTTTACATATGTGCACACATTATTAGCACATGTATCATATGATAGATCTGAGCTTGTTCATTGTCTCTAACTGGATATTGTTCTTCTCAAAACATCTCTCCCTTGAACTTGGCTCCTGGTAATGGTAACCACTTCTTGGTAATGCTTCTGGGGTTTAATGTTAAGATTTCATATATGAGGACTACAGTGCTTACCTTTCATCTAACATGGTTTCCAGGCTCATCTATGTTGATGAAAATGATAGGTGTCCCTTGCTTCTTTAAGACTTAGTACATTCTACCATGAATAGCATTTTTTAATCATCAGCCAATGGACATTTGCGTTGGGTCCACACCCTGGCTACTGTCTGCAGTGAACACAACATAAGTCCTTGGTATATTAATTTCTCTTAGGTGAATACCAACTAGAGATGGCTAGTAAGATGGTAATAACAAGTTTCAGTTTTTCACAATGGTTGTATTAAATGGCCTCTATATTAGTGAAGCTCATGGTTCCTTTTCTCCACATTTTTACCAGCACTGGTTTTCTCTTAACTTTTTTATATAATGATTTTCTATGGGTCTGAGTTTATATCTCAGTGTAGCTTTAATTTGTATTTTCCAGGTTGGAGATATTGATTCTATTTCTGGACACAGTCTAGAAACCTGTGTAGCTCAGTTTGAGAAATTCTTACTCAGATCCTTCACCTAGTTTTGTATTCAGTTAATTCCTTAGGAGTGTTGAGTTCCTCATATATTTTACATATCATACCTTATCAGATAAATGGACTTAAAATACTTTCCTCTGTTTAGTAGGTTTTCTCTTTTTCCCTTTTCTGTGTAGCAGATTTTGGGTTGATTCAGTTTCCCTTTCCAGCTTGATATTTATTACTTATTCGTTTAGGGATAGACTCCCAAATTATTGTCCAGATCATGGTCATTGAATACTTATAAATAATGTATCTAATAAACAATTATAAATATATAAGGAATTCGTGTATTTCAATAATTAAAAAGCAAACAATCTAATTAACAGTCTGCAAAGACCTTGAGTAGTCATTTTCCCCCAGGACGTAAGATGGACATGAAAAGATGCTTAGTATCACTGATTATGCAGAAATTTCAATCCAAGTCGCACAAGAGATACCACATGCTTTCTATAGGATAACAAGTATTAAATTGAAGTGAAGAAATTGGAACATGTCTCCAAATGGTTGCAAATGTAATATTCTACACCTTCAATGCAAAACAAATGCAAAGTCCCTCAGCAAATTAAGCAGTTACTATATAATGCAATGATTATATTTCTAAACACGCAACGAAAGGAATAAAGGCAGACTTGAACATGTCCACCTATATCCATGTTCATAGCTTCATTGTTTACAGCATTTCAAACAAAGAAAAACCATATCCTTCAGAGATGAATGGATAAGTGTAATAGACTGTCCATACACAATTTAATGCTTTCCGTTTAAATAGAGATGAAATGACACAGGATTCACCATGCATCATCCTCAAAGACATAGCATAATAACTCAGATAGAACCTGGCAAGAGTCCACATGAGCTACTTAGAGTATTCAGATTAATGGAGACAGAGCATAGCCTAGAAGGGAGGGAGGAGGTTGGTGTTTAAGGAAAACTGTGCTTTGGTTTGGAAAGTTATGGGGTTGCATGACAGGTAGTGATGGTGCACAGCAGAGTGAATGAACTCACTGCCAGTTTGATGCGCAACTAAAAGTCATGAACATTGTAGATTTATGTCATGATTATTTATCACAAAGGAATGAAGACTGACAAATACCAGCAGTTCCCCAAATAAAGTGATTTTTAAAAGTTGCAATATAACATAACATCAGGAATTAGTAGGCTTCCTCTGCATTTGCTATCTATTATTTTAAAACGTGTTTGTGTGATCTGTAAGGGCACATGCATATATGTGTACATGGGAACCAGAAGAGGATTTAGAAGCCCTGGAGCTAGAGTTACATGTAGTTGTGAGCTGCCCAGCATAGGTACTCGGAACTGAACTGAAATCCTCTTACACAAATCTTAACTGCCGAGGCATCTCTCCTGTCCTTTGTTTGTTTGTTTGTTTTCTTACTGTTTTTGAAAATTTGTCATCTGGCATCCATAGACTGCTTTAATACAAGATTTTTGAGTACTAAAGGAAACATTGAAAAGTTACAGGAGTGGGAGGTAGAGATAATTCAAGTATTTCTTCTCTATTGGATGTGGAGTTTAGGTTGAAATAGAATCCTTGTGATAATCTCACATGTAGACCTTGTTTAGCTTGCGGTGATGAACACAGACAAGGACAGATACATCCATTTGCTGAGTGGAGTGGAAATATAGAAGGTTTTTTTTTGTTTTGTTTTAAACTTTGAAGTATTTTGTAATGGTCTCCATCTTGATAAATTAGCCTGTACGTCTATAACTCACATTTCTGTTTTGCTTTTTAGCAGATGTAGTTATTTAATGAAATTTACTGAGCTCCTGGGAGAGTTGGGGCCTGCAATCTGAAGCTGAAATGTGTGCTGAAATATAATTCTTCACATCAAGTTCTGATATCTTCCAGGACATACCACCCTCGCCTTCTAAATGATAATTTGCCTTTGATGTGTAGGGAACGATACCTGTAATATGAGAGTGTCAGCAGATATTAAAAGTGCATGGTATTAACCTTAGAGTCTGGCATTCTAGAATCTTGAGATTAGTCATGAAGGCGGGATGGCAAATCAATTCCCTATCTGCCTAACCTAATAATACACTTTGTTTCATTTTTCTTTCTCGAAGCGGGCGAAAAATCAGCTTCTACAATGGCTGAGTGCAAGCCATTTCTTTCTGCCATCTTGTACCACCACTTTACCTGCAACCTACACTGAGGGCTGATAGTTTTTCAAAAATAGACAGGCCAGAGTACTCAGGCTTACAAAAAGAGGTCATATGCCTTGGCTTAAAGTTAGGAGCTATCTAAATTATTGATGAAATTGGAAAAATGGGTATGTTAGCAATAATCTCACAGCCTAAGTCAGAAGCATACTTACTTTCAAGGTGATACAGAAGCATATAAAAGACCTTGGGCCGCAGACTGTTGGGGATACATATCTGACTAAAGATGGAAATCAGGGGGGTACTGTGGAGATTTCTTGGACTGCAATAGTATCCTGAGGATGGACCAACATTACAATACAAAGTCATGCAAGGATCTGAAATGGTGTGCTTGAGGTGAAAAACTAGGTTTTAAACCTTAAGCACTTTTAATTTCAAATGTGTTTTTCGCATTGTGGATTTTAAGGACCGGAGAGCTCAAAGCCCAGAGATGACTGTGCCTCTCTCTGCAGCCTACTGGATAGTGACTCTGCCCTACAGAGGGTTGTATTCTCTCAGGTCACAGGTAGTTGTTGGCTTACTGCCAAAGCATCCCTAATCAGTAGACGAGCACAAGTTCTCAGAACATGGCTGTGATATAAATGGCTATTTGACATTTGTTAGCTCCATCAATACATTAGACATTACAGAAAACATCATTTGAGTCCTGATCAATGAGATTACAATCTTAGTTAGTTAATCATACAGACAAGCCACAAATAGAAAAGTACAGAGAGCGGGGGATGGTTACAACTCTGGTGAGCAAGCTCTCTGTTGATGTCTCATCCTCTGCCCAGCTTTGTAAAGATCTAATAGGTCTAGAGAAGATTTAGAGGCCTTGTTCTGGACTCAGGGATGATTCTGAAATAAGGTTAACAATGATCTAACCCTCTCTCATCTTCATACTGGGTAGGGTAGGGGGTACAACAGGACCGCACTTTTGTGTCCATTGCTGGGTCATTTCCATGCAGGTGATTAGGATGCTAATACTTTCTTGATATCCTGAGCCAGAAATGTCAAAGCACAGGTCTCTGGTGTTGAAGATAAAATTGTGCATGTCTGAGAAATAAAAAACTATAATGGACTGGGAATGTATCTCAGCAGGCAGAGTACTGTCAGGTACAAAGCCTTGGAATCCATTCACCACAGTGCATAAACCAACATGGTGCTGCCTGTATGCTGAAGCTCAGGAGATGGAGACAGAAAAATCATGCCTCAGGCACAGGAATAAACACATCCATTTGAGGACACTTCACAGGCACTGGTGATTTGAGGGTGATTTTTTTTTGAAAATGTACATATTCTACCCAAATGTGTTTGAATTTGATTTGTTCCAGAATGTTTTCATTCTTTAAATTGCAAAAGTAATAAGCTACTGTAATGTCTCTGAGGGAAAGGGGTTTTTAGGAGGATGGACTAGTAACAGCTGTGTCACCTTCAGCCCACAAGGCACAGAAGGGAACTGTGGGAGCACATGGCTCATCTGGGCTCCTTTCTTCTTGAGCAGCTGCCCACTGGTCTTGGCTCTAGATCAGGGTCCTTAGGGATCTGACATGTGTTATAGGAACCATGGAAAGAGAACTGCAGAGATGAAGGGACAGAGCTCCTATCGTCTTTGTCTTGATTTCAAATCCTACCTGCTCTCAGAACCTTACTGAAGTTTCCAGGGATCTAATTTACAGGACTTCTTTCCTTCATACCTTTAGTTTATAGAGAAAAGATAGGATTTAGGTCATTGATCTCCTATAGACTTAAACTAGAAAAGTAAGGGGTGTGCAGGACTCCCAAGCTGTTTGGCGGTGCCTCATGTTAATCAATAAAACCATGCTCATTGATGGAAGACTGTGTATTGTGATATTCCCTAAAGCTATACTAGAGCTGAAAGATCCCCAATGCTGACTGTTGAAGGGAAGGATTTTGTCATGTGTGTGGGAGATACAAACATTTCTGTTCGGCTACCAGTTATTTGTGTCTTTTTTTTTCTTTTCCTTCTTTCTTTCTTTGGGAGGTACAGGGTTTGAGAAAGTCCAGTTACATTGTTTTGCATGTGAATACCCAGTTTCCCCAACATGGCTTATTGAAAAGATTTACTCACTATGTGGCTTTGGTGGTCTTGTAAAAATTATTTGACTGTCAACGGTTTATTTTATATTTATTTTTGGGCTTTCTATTCTGTGCTGTTAGTCTATATATGATTTTATGCCATTGTAATGTTTTGATTATTATAGCATTTTAATAGAATTTGAGATCATGCAATGTTTTGTCTCTAGCTATATATTTTGTTTGATAACGTTTTTATGGCTATTTGTAGCCATTTATAGCTCTCTATAAATCTTACGAATTTTTCTCCAGCATTTGTAAACAATACATTAGAATTTTGATAGAACTCTTCTTAATCTGTAGAATACTTAGAATATTCTGGGAATTTTAACAGTGCTAATTCTTCCAGTTCATGAGGGCTTTCACTCTTTTGCGTGACCCCTCGGTGCTTTATAGTTTTGTGTGTATGCATCTTTTACTCCCTTCAATAAATCTACTACTAAATAGCTTTTTAAAATTGATGATAGCATACACTAGGTTGTTTTCTGTGCTTATTTTTGAGTGTACAGAACTATGCATGTCATGGCATGCATATAACAACTTGTGAGAGTCAGTTCTCTCCATCCATCACGTGGATCCTGAGAATGGAACTCAAGCTGTCAGGTTTGCCAACAAAGTGCCATTATCTACTAAGCCATCTACCAACCTCATTAGCTTATTTTTCAGACAGTATTTTGCCATGTAGGTCAGGGTTACCCTCAACTCCTGATCCTCTTGCCTCAACTATTCAAGTGCTAAAATTACAGGGTGTGTCACCATACCTAGCTCTTTTCTTGATTTCTCTAAAACTAATTTATGTAATTGTAAGGATGAAACTTGTTTTGGGATGTTAACTTTTGCAAATTAAAACTTTAATAAACTCATTTAATAGTTTAACGTTTGTGTGTTTGAAATCATTAGAGTTTTCTGAGCACTGTTAATCATATCCCACGTAGGCAGAGTAGTTTTCTTTTTCTCCTAATTTAGATAACTCTTATTTCTTTCTGTTATCTGACAGCTTTACTAGTGCTAGAAACACAATATAAGAAGAAGTAGTGAGAGCAAGCACTCTTGTTTTGTATGAGGTTTTAGGTGTAAGATTTCTGCATTTTCCCTTTGATTATGATGTTAGCTAGTTGAGTTTCAAAACAGTTTATTATGCTGAGAAAATTTCCTTTCAAGTCTGATTTTTAAGGGTTTTTGTCATAAAATAATATTAAACTTTGTTAAATGCTTTTTATGCATCTATTGAGATCAAAATAAGTTTTCTTTTTTGTGTGTTTATAACATAAATATTTATTTCTTTTTTAAAAATTGATATTTATTGAGCTCTACATTTTCATCTGCTCCCATCCCTGCCTCTCCCCTCCCCTTCAACCCTCTCCCAAGGTCCCCATGCTCCCAATGTACTCAGGAGAGTTTGTCTTTTTCTACTTCCCATGTAGATTAGATCTATATATGTCTCTCTTAGGGTCTTTATTCTATCTTGCATTCTATGAATGTAGGTGGTCTATATAGCTTTGTCAACTTGACATTGCCTAGAGCATTCTGTAAGTAATGTCTCAACTGAGGAATTACCTAGATCAAATTGGTCTGTGGGCATGCCTATGGAGGATTGTCTTGATTCTGCCCAGCCAGTATCATCACTAGGCAGGTAGGTAGTTCTACACTGTATAAAAAAGCCGACCAGTCATGAACCTGGAGCAAGCTATCATTCCTTCACAGTGTCTTTTTCAAGTTCCTTCTTGATTCCCCTTAACGATGAATTGTGACCTGGAAATGTAAGATGAAATAAAACTTTTCCTCTCCCAAGTTGCTTTTGGTCATAGTATTTGTCAAAGCAAGAAAAGTGAAAGCAAAACAGTAGGCTACCATATTAATGTTTGTATGTTAAATCGGTTTTGTACCTCAAAGATAAATTCAAGAAGACCATGATGCATAAGGTTTTAATGTGTTGTTTGATTTTGTTAGCGAGCATTATTCTAAATCTCCTCAGAGATACTGAACTATGGTTTCCTTTCACTTTCACTTAGGCAAATTTGATATAAAAATAATGCTGTCTTCATAACATGAGCTTGAAAGTGTTCTCTTGAACTTTACTTTTTAAAAGTTTAAGGGTATCAATTCCTCCTTTTCTTTATTTAATTAAAACTTTGTTGTAAAGAAACTGAAAATAATATAGTACAAAATGAGATTAGTCACATCCAAGTGTACATATAGCTCAATGGACTTCTCTACAGCTAGATTAGTCATTCTGAAGCTGCAGAGCTTCACAGCGGATTTCCCACTTTTGCTATCAATTAAAATTTCACGCACTTATTGTAGGAAGTACTTTTCTATTGCTATGATAAAAAACTATGTCTGAGGCAACATATTGAAAAAACAATGTAAGCATTACAGCTCTGAGGAGAGAGATATCCTGGCAGTCATGAGCCAAAGAATAACACAAGTCAAACCACACTGTTGTGGGACAATCTTTTTTTACATTCTGAAGATATGTTACTCACATTAGTTTAATAAAAAGCTAACTGGCTAGTAGCTAGGCAGGAAGAGGTTAGGTGCAGGGAGCCAGACTGAGAGAATGCTGGGAAGAAGAAGTGTGCAGTTGCCAGGAGACTCAGGGAGGAGCAAGATGAATATGCCATGCTGAGGAAAGTATCACCATATTTTAGAATGTGGATAAGAAATATGGGTTAATTTTTTACTTAAGAGCTAGTTAGTAGTAAGCCTAAGCTATTGGCCAACCATTCATAATTGTTAAGAAGCCTCTGTGGGGTTATTTGGGAGCTGACTGGTGGGACAGAAAAGGCTGCCTATACCATAAACAAACCTCACACAAGAGATTTATTGGGAAAAACAGAGGAGGGTGACTGCCTCTACTTGGGAGAGAAGCAGCCAAGAACTGACAGGGAGAGAGGCTCTATATAGTATTTCTTAGGGGCAGAGCTTTCAAGGGCGGCCTAGGATTGGTGGGACTTTTTTGTGGCCTGATCTTAGGCTTTTTACTCTGTAGAGCAGTGTTTACCTGACTGCAACTTGAGGATCTGGGATGGGTCATTATGGCCATTAGAGTGTTCTGTTGGCAAAGTCTGGTGGTTGGAGGTCCTCAGGGGAGGGGCCTGGCCACTCTCGTGCCTTGAGAGGCTAAGGATGCAGACCCATACCACAAGAACATTTGCACAACTATATTCATAGCAACATTATCCGTGATAGCTAGAACCTGGAAACAACCTGATGCCCCTCAACTGAAGAATGGATAAAGAAAATGGGTTGCATTTACACAATGGAGTCCTACTCAGCAGTAAAAAACAATGACATCTTGAAATTTGCATGCAAATGGATGGCACTAGACAAAACCATCCTGAGTGAGGTAATCCAGACCCAGTAACACAAACATGGTATGTACTCACTCATAAGTGGATATTAGTTGAAAAGTAAAAGATAACCAGCCTATAGTCTTCTACTCCAGAGAAGAACCCTAAGAGAGACATACAGGGATCCCCCAGGGATGGGGAAATAGACACAATCTCCTGAGAAAATTAGGAGCAAAGGGAAGAGGAGGGAGGGAAGAAGAGGAGGAGGGGAAATGGGAGGGAGGAAGAGAATATGAGGGAATGCTATGGTCCAGATGGGGGAAGGACAGAGAGGAAGAACAAGGAAAGAGATATTTTGATTGAGGGAGACAACTAAGAACCTAAGCAATAGTGGAGAAGGTGCCTGAACTGACCTTGACCTGTGATCAGATTGATGACTATGTTAATTGTCAGAATAGACTCTGCATCCAACAACTGATGGAAGCACATGCAGAGATCCACCAGCTAAGCACTTGGTCAAGCTTCCAGTGGCCAGTCCAAGAGAGGGAGGAGCAATAACATGAGAAAAGGGGTCAAGACCATGATGGGGATACCCATAGAAACAACTGATGTAAATTAGTGGGAGCTCATTGATTCTGGATTGACAGTGGGTAAACCTTCATAGGACCTAACTAGGCTCTCTGAATATGGGTGACAGATGTGTGGCTGGGCAGTCCCTGCAACCACTGGCAGTGGGACCAGGATTCATCCCTAGTAATTGAACTGGTTTATTTGGAGCCCGTTCTTCTTGGAGAGATACTTTGCTTAGCTTAAATATAGAGGGGAGGGCCTTGGTCCTGCCTCAAAGTGATATGTCAGACTTTGTTGACTCCCCATGGGTAGCCTTACCTTCTCTGAGGAGAAGATGGATAGCGAGGTAAGGGAAGGTCGGGGAAAGGGAGGAGGGGAAGGAGTGAAACTGGGATAGCTATGTAAAATGAGAAAAGATCATTTTAAAAAGTAAATTAATTAAAAAAAGAGTTCACCATGACAGGCAATCATGGTAGCAAGTGGCTTCCATGGCAGCAGAAACAGCAGAGAGTTCACAACTCATACTAGAAACAAGAAACAAAGAAGGTGAATTCTTAATGGCACAATTCCCTAAACTCTCAAAGTCCACCTTAGGTGGCATATTTCCCCCAACAAGGCCACACCTCCTAAACCTTCCAAACCGTGCCATCTCTTGGGGCCCAAGTGTTTAAATGCCTGAGCTTAATTTAAGCAGGAACCTGGAGGTAGGAGCTAAAGCAGAGACCACATAGAAGATTGTTACCTGTTGGCTTGCTCTTCATGGCCTGCTTAACTTGCTTTATTATACAATTCAGGACCACATGCCCCTGGATAGCACAACTTAACAATTGGCTAGGCTCTCTCACATCAACATTAATAAGAAAATACTCTCACAGACATAAATGCAGATGACTCTGATCTATATACTTCTTCAGTTGAGGTTCCCTCTTCCATGGGACTCTAGGTTTGTGTCAAATTGACAGCTAATGCTAACTATGACACCATATGTTGTTACCTTCAGAGGTCACAAGACTCGTACTTTGGCTGCAATGGCCTCTGGATATGCTTAGGGGACATAGCACAGCAAAATGGATTCTGGAGAAACATTATTGTATATAGCATTGTACTGGCTCATTTTGTGTGTCAACTTGACACTAGCTAGAGTCATCAGAAGAAGGAGCCTTAGCTGAGGAGATCCAGCTGTGAGGCATTTTCTCATTTAGTGATCAGTTGTGGGGTGGGGGCCGCCCATAGTGGTTAGTGCCATCCCTGGATGCTGGTCCTGGGTTCTATAAGAAGGTGAGTTGAGCAAGCCATGGGAACCAAGCCTGTAAGCAGCTCCCCTCCAAGGCCACTTCATCAATTCCTACCTCCCAAATCCTGCCGTGTTTGAGTTCTTGTCCTGACTTCTTCAGTGTTGAACAGCAATGCTGAAGTATAAGCCAAATAAACCTTTTCCTCCCCAACCTGCATTCTGGTCATGGTGTTTCATCATAATAACAGAAACCCTAACTTAGATAAGTATATTAGCAATAAATATTTCCCAGAGGTAAACTCTTGTTAAGTGATTTTTTTTCCTCAAAAGAATTTACTATTTTATGTGTTTGAGCTGAGTGAAGTCTGGGTAATTCCTGACATTCTCTCAAATAATCTTTTCTAGTGCCAACATGGAAAATTCTTTTTTTGACAATGTTAATCTCCTAAAAACAATGCTTTCCTTAGCCCCAACCTTACAAGAGATTTTAAACCAAGCTTCAAGTTTTTCCAAGTCTTGCTGCTTTGCCTTCACCATTTGGCCCTCACTATAGACCTGAGTAAAGGCAATAACCATGGCAGAGTCTGACTACCAGGCCATTTAAAATTTCCTTCTTCCAGATTAATTTGTATTTTTGTCTTAAATAGCTTTCTACAAATGCTCAGAACATAGACAAAATTAAAGTATTTTTGCCAAGATGTAACATAAAATGGCCCGTAGTCCATCCAGTTCCCAAGATAGTCTGTGTTCCCATCTGAAGCATCATGAGTCCGGCCTTCACTGTCCGTTTTGTTGACATTCTGGTCTTCTAAACTCCCACTGGAACTGTTCACTAAGTTTGACTCATAACATCCTAGATTTCTCTAGTCAAGTTAGGTCCAAATTCTTCCTGCCATCCGGTTCCAAATACTTAACATGGTTAGATTTAGTCACAGTAACGATCCCACTGATTTGATGCCAGAAGGATTCAAGTTGCTATGTCCACATTCAGAAGAGAAACAGAGTAGGAAGGGTTTATTAAATGATTTCAGTGATTTAAGTAAATCATGACAGCCCAGGAAGGATTGAGAAAGCTGACAACATCATGGTGTAAAGGAATAGGAAGAGAAGGGTCTGGAGACCAAATATAAACTTTGAAGGCTACGTGCTTAAGGAACTACCACCCTGTCTAGGTTCCATTTTCAAAAATTTCCACCACTTCTCAAAATAACCGTATGGCCTACCAACAAACATTCAACAATGAGACCTTGTTGACCACTTCATGTCCACACCATAACAGTAGTATTTATTATTGTCATTTTGTTGTTTGTTTCTGGCTGCTTTGTGGATCCTTCATTACTATGATCTTCTCTTAGAAATCTTTCTTAGTGGTTTGATGCTTTTCAGTATAAATGTGTCTTGATTACTTTATTTTTCCATTTGTTTCTACTATAGGTTTTATAGTTTTAAAACATGTGATCACTGTGCAGCTTTCTTAAAACATTTAATAGTTATAAAAAGTGTGTTTTAAGCTGAAAATAATTTTGATTTCTTACATGACTGTGCTCTCCCCGTTTCATGGTTTAATGTCACAGTTTGCATCTTTTCATCTTGTTTGTCCATGGTAAAGTTGTTCCATCTCTGTGTTCGCTTTAACACTTTTGCATTTCAACTTTTGTTGTAAAGTTCAATATTCTAGATTATACATATCATCATCATCATCATCATCATCATCATCAGTAATGTGTGTGTGTGTCCCTCTGTTATCTTAAAAATTCTTCATTTTACCCCAAAGAGCTCCCTTTAGCATTTAGTACAAGGCAAGTTTAGTGGGGATAAAGTTTTGAAACTGTTATTTGGAAACATCTTTATTTCTGCCCCGTATTCAAAGGTGGATTAAATATCCTTTTTCTCTGTTAATACTTCACTTCAAGCATAGAATTCTACCGTCTTGCAAGGCAATATTTCAGCTAAGGAACATGTCAACAATTGTGTAGAGGTTTATTTTACGTTATGATCCTCTTTTGTTTACTTTTAAAATTTTTAGATAGAGATTGTAAGTTCATTATAGATTTCATGAGCTCAAAGTCATGTGGGATAGTTATAGGTTACTTAGTAGTCTTGCCCTGCCTTTTTAAGTATAGCTCTAGGCAAACAAGTAGTATTTTCTGCAGCCATTTAACAGCCTCTAAAGTTGTTGGTTGATCTGTGTTTAGGTAGTTGGTTTGTGGGTACTTATTTACCATATTTAATTCTTGTTTTAGGTAACAGTGCATAAATATTTAGGCAATTTTTTCACCTAACGTTTAGATTGTGTCTTCTGACAAATAATCAGGAAACACCCTTTTTGTTTATTGTTATTATTTCTGTCTAGCAACCAGAAAATCAGTTCAGAATTTTAAGTGACTATTCTAAAATTATAGGTAAATTTGATAGCTAAATTATTATTGGAGTTTAAATAACTCAAAGCAGTGTTGGTTCGTATATGACAATGTTCTCATGTTCTCACCGTACCATGTGGCTCTGGATTCTTTCTTCCAATGAATAGTCCTAGTGCATTATAGTCCATGAAATATCTATTAACTGTGATGAAAGCCTGGTTGTCATGTCTATGACAGCTAGCGATATAGGCATAGTTCAGTCTAAAAATACCAAACAGAAGAAGGTTGCTCCATAGATACCTCAGGAATACTGTTTTAAACATGGGAAGGCATACTCTGGAGATTAGAAACCAACAACAGGCCGGGCCGTGGTGGCACACGCCTTTAATCCCAGCACTCGGGAGGCAGAGGCAGGTGGATCTCTGTGAGTTCAAGACCAGCCTAGTCTACAGAGCTAGTTCCAGGACAGGCTCCAAAGCCGCAGAGAAACCCTGTCTCGAAAAACCAAAAAAAAAAAAAAAGAAAGAAAGAAAGAAACAACAGACAAACAAATGAACAGGATGGGTACAAAGATAAGCAGGACTGAAGACTTTCTGCTGTACAAATGAATCAAGTGAAGTTCTGATCATATTGGCTCGTGATGACATGTATACATATTTGCATTAGCACATGCATTTATCCATTCTGAGTGGTGATTAGCACTGGTAACTTAATCACCTTTATAAGACTTCTTGCTTCCTTTTTTATATATCCAACCATTTCTGTTGTCCAGCATTCAGGACCATACAGTTAAGTATCCCAGAACCTTAAGTTCTAAAGTAGCATTTCTTTGTGCTAGGCATTCAGAAGTTAATCCGTAGAAAATGCTGTTTTTCATGGTGGAGGTATTTCCAATGATCTAGGAAATGTCTCCTCAGAGATATGAGCTATAATTGAGATATATTTAAGTCTTGGAGCAAAAGAAACGATTTTGTGAAGGTTTCTAGTCTTTCTTGGGTTGATCAGCAGTCTCAGTCTCAGACTGTTTCCTTTAGAGCTGTTTTGCTGTAGTATGGAGCCTGCTCATTCGTTCCCGGCCTCTTAGCCCTGAAATAATCACACAGAAACTGTATTAATTAAATCACTGCTTGGCCCATTAGCTCTAACTTCTTATTGGCTGACTCGTCCATCTTAATTTAACCCATTTCTAGTAATCTGTGTATCGCCACATGACTGTGGCTTACTGGCAAGATTCCAACTGGCATGGAACTCTGACAGGGCTCCATGGCTTCTCTCTCTTACTCCACCTCCTTTCTCCCAGCATTCAGCTTAGTTTTCCCCACCTAAGTTCTGCCCTGCTACAAGTCCAAAGCAGTTTCTTTATTCATTAATGGTAATCACAGCATGCAGAGGGGAATCCCACATCATTTTGCTTCATACATTACTTACAAATGGACACCAAGAGAAATTTGTAAGAGCAATTACAACATAAAGAGTAAAGATAATATGTTTTTATTGCATTATTAAACATACCAATTCTGAGATCTTTGGAAATAATGCCTGTCTAGAAATCATTCTGATCATTAATTAGTCCTTTCACACAGATATCTATTCTGTTTTAGCACATTTTAAATTTGATTTAATTATAAATATTAACAAACTAAACTGTGTGATTTTTAGGAGATGAAGGACCACACACTCACTAGGGCCTGAGGAGGAATCAGTTTACTGTGGATCCTATCCAATGTTATGAAGTACTGCTGTCCAAAAACATAGTTTTGAAAGATGAGGCTAGGTTTATTAGTGATGTGTTAGATGAGTTTGTTCCAAGTGAGAGGTTTTCTAGTGTTATCAGTCCAAACAAATTTTATTAGCCCAAATTACTTTTAGGTAAATCTATGGAATCTTTCCAAATTGCTATATGTCAAAAAAATCTCAGTACTCTAAAATTTGTTTGTTGTTTTTTTTTTTTTAAAAAAACCTCTTTATGAATTTCTGTCTCTTACTATCATATTTTTCAAGGTATAATGCACTATTATTCCAAGTAGAGTTGGGACAAAGGAGATTCTGGGTACAGTTACATTTTCCTATGCATGTCAAGGGGCATATGCCCTCAGTGTGGCCTCTTCTCTTCCTGTGACAGTGGTAACAGAAAGAACACATGGCTTTGTACATAACACAGAGTTGTGTGTAACAGACATGTGCCCATGTTTACAAATCTAGCATGTTTGCATTTCTAGTATGCATGAATTTAGTAGCTCCTCCTTTCCTTATTAGACAGGATTTCACCTGGCATTGACCACACAGAATTACTGGATGTATGTTATAGATCCAACCACATACAACTACTCTCCAACAATTGACTCATAATATGTTTCTCTACGTTATAAACTGTGTGACATGTTCAAGACTTGAATGTAACATGCAGAAAAGCTGCATATCCCCCTATCAATCTCCTGAGCCACTAACTCCCTAAGGAAGATATTCTTGCTCAAGAGAGACTGGATTGTTTTCAAGTCCATGAAGCCAGCCAGAGGACTAAGGCTAAGTTTAGACAGCTAAAAATAAAATGAAAACTTGGATTTTAAAGTTATTATTATTACTTGAAAATCCACTTTTAAAATGTACTTATATAGTGGTGCAAAATCAGATTAATAAAATTTCATTGTTATCATGAAGATAAGTCTGGTTTTGGCTCGAGCAAAGTCAAGAACTTCCCTGATACTTATTTTTGTTATCTTTAAAACCAAATGTGCACAGTTCTATTGAAAAAATAAAAAGTATAATTATTACCTACTCTCTTCAATCTGCTGCCATTTCCTTATTAAAAATTTTTAGCCCAAACAGTTGACCTATTATTGTTCTTAGTATGAAGACACATTATTTTATAACTAGTATATTTTTGGTATAGACATGCATTTATCTATTGATGCCTAACTTTTAAAAACTATTACATTTTAAAAATCAACTATTAGCCAGGTGGTGGTGGCTCATGCCTTTAGTCCCAGCACTCAGGAGGCAGAGGCAGGTAGATCTCTGTGAGTTCGAGGCCAGCCTGGTCTACAAGAGCGAGTTCCAGGACAGGCTCCAAAAGCTACAGAGAAACCCTGTCTCAAAAAAACAAAATCAAAAACAAAACAAAAAGGAAAAAGAAAAACCAACTATTATGTGTTTAAAATAAAATTTCTGAAAAATAGCAACTCCAGTCTTACTCTTCTACTTCATGAAGAAAACATCAGATTTTAGGGCAGCTGGAAGGCTAGGATGCAAATAGTTCCTGTCTTTATTTATTTAAAATACAAACGCTATTTATTCCAAATCTCTTCAAATAAGAAAAACTGACTCAATCTCTGCTAAGGATGTTGTAGCAGCTTTAAACAATGGGTTTTACTTAATACATTTCCACGAACCCTAAAAATATGATTTAGAAACACTTATCTTTTGGAAAGGGTTTGCAAACAGAAAGATGGAACAGGGACAACTTGAACAATAGGGAAAGTTCCAAAGTACCTTGGAGCACCTAGGATTGCAGGAAAGGAAGACACAAGAGGCTATAGAATCCAGAGAGAGAAGTAGGTAACCACGTCAAGAGTACTGGAAGTAAAGGCTTACACATCCAACATCATACTTCCCCTAGGCCATCATAGTCCACTCCAGTTCAGTAGAAGTTTCCTCTGTGCAGAATAATTAAGGTAAAATCTTCATCTACCTATGGTGGGGTCCTGCATCAAGTCCATCTCAACAAACTTCAGACAAACCCAGACTGGAGGCTAAACTGGCATCTACTGATCTGGACTATAGACTATTATGGGGCAAATCTTCAACTCCCCACTCCTGAAAACAGGTAACTAAGTGTGTTCATCAACTTAACTGTGGTAAACACTTTGTAATATTTATATCAATTTGCCACAATGTTCATTTAAGCATATTATTTACACTACAATAAATCTGAAAAATAAGTGGCTGTTTGTTTTACATGTAAATGAATCATGTGAATATACTTAGAACGTAAATAAGGCTGTTCAAGACCTGCATACAAAATGTGTCACTCTGGTTTGAATTAATTCTCACTCAGAAGAATACACATTTGAAGATAAAGTAGATTTGGTGAATAATGAATGAACCCACCCAATGTTCAGATCAGTATCTTGAGTCCTATTTTGTTCCTCAATGCTTAGCCTTAATCTTAGGTGCTGGGTCTTGGTTTTGGATTCCCAACTTTTGTCCTGTATGCTCAGTCTTGATCCTGAGTATGGAGTATTAAGCCCAAGCCTTATTTATGTTCTCAGCCTTGGTCTTGTGTGCTAAACTCTGGTCTTGGATGTTCAACATTGGTCCAGAAGCTCAGTCTTGATCTTGGTACTCAGTACTGGTCTCAGATATGCTGGCCCAGGTTGCTCAACCCTGGTGATCATCCTGTCTTATATACCTGTCCTCTTTCTCATAGTCAGCCCTGATCCTGGATGGCATTCCTTTCTCCATGCTCACCCTTACTCCCAGGATGCTCACTCTTAATCCTAAGTGCTCCTCCCTGATCCTGAATGCTCAGCCTTGGTCAAGAAAGCAGACATAGTCTAGGATATTTATCCCTGATCTTGTATTCTCAGTCACAGAGCAACAAACATGAATGTCATGCAAATTTTGAGATCTCGACTATTCCATTACATTATTTTCCTTCTGAGGCCTTTCAGGATGGGACCATGCCCATTTAATGCAACTCATTTGCAAATTTCTACCAAATTGTTGACCCAGTCTTCGTCAGCCTAAATTGGACGATTTCCTATAGTGAGGAGACTGGCAATAACTAAAGATGGTATTGGCCTTTACCCTTTGCTATACTAATCACCCTCCACCCCATGCTTCCATGGGTGATTTAATCCACATATCACATGGGAAGAAAGATAGGCATCTTGCATATTTTTTTAAACAAAATGTGGTGAGCTGAGAGAAGGTAGAAACAGTCTGTCTGTATCAGTGCTCAAAGCTCTACTTCTTGGAATTTCACTGACAGCTCTGTGTAAATAGACTCACAGAGATAAACATGCACAAAAAGGGAACTCTCACTGATGGTGTGAGCACATCTGGGAAAGGTCTCTTTAGAACTATGATAGCTTAGGTTCAGCCGAGAGACACTGATAGAGGTGCATGTCCTTGCAAAATTTCCAAAGAGCAACCAATAGAAACTTTGGAGTGTGAGATTGTGATAAGGTGAACACTAGGAAGACAGTAAGTCTGTCCTCTTAAAGGCTACAGTATTCCTAAAACCAGCAGAGGACCCTGAAAGATACCAACCTGGTAGATGTTGACCTGTGTGAGTATTCTAGTTATATCCTTTGTGATTTTTGGACTGTTTTCTATGAATGACAGATGGCATATAACATAAGACAAAATAGTCTGCAATCGTTTGGGGATTTGTATCTCAGTTGCTGCTTCTTTCGGCTTCGCCGTATTCTGGAAGCTCCTCTCTGTCCTAGGCTGTGTCTATCATGGCTTGGCACTGGAATCTTGAGGTGATGAAGGAATGAGTAAAGGACAGATGCTGACAAAATGACAGAAGCAGGGACACAGAAAAGCTAGGGATAGGTGAGCTGTGCGCACTCTGATGGAGTAGTACCAAGTAGAGCATGGGGAGTTAGCTAGTTTCTGTAGGGAGCAGTGTCAGTCTGGAAACATCCAGCAGAAGGATGGTCCAGTTGCTAGTTTCTGCACATAGATACTGTACTTGGACCAGAGGAAGGGTCTGCCTCTTTGAACCTGACCAGGGGGAAAGGCATTGCCAGTTTCCCATGGCTCTGAGGAACTGGTCCTTGTTACTAACACACATTCACTCAGGGCCAACCTGACTCCTCAAACCCACTCCTGCTTTCTGATTTCTTAGATGTTCATGATGAATCTTCATTCTTAGTACAAGGGCAGCTACTATAATGCTCAACACCAGACCGAAAAGAAAAAAAAAAAGCACAGTCTTTGGCCTTGGTTATATGGTTATACTGTGCCCCAACTAGAAAGCTCAAAAGCTGTGAAGTGTGCCAGCTAAAACACAGGGTGAGATATTAAGGGCACTGATGAATAAATCTAGAATTAGCAGAGGTGAGGAGGGATGGGAGATGTTGTCTGCACAGCTGCCATACAACCAACTTTGAACTCTAATAGGAAAGACAGATATAAAAGCATTTGGGAAGGACAGTCCGAAGTCAACAATCCAATTAAATGCAAAGGAGAATGTTAATGCCATAGTAGCCTTTGGAAGGCAGAAATAAGTAACGGGTGTTTTATTCTATTAAGCTGGGACTGAAGACTAACTGCCAAACCCTGGGCAGATCCGGGGTTCTGGAAGATCGCTTTGGCCTCATGTGTGGTGGGAAATTTTGAAAATAGCACAGGACTCTAAAACTTATTAGTGCCAGCACTAATTATAAGCTTTGTATTCATCATTATTACTTTGAGAAGAAAGACAGCAGCTTCCAACTTGTTGCTTCTGTCTCTTTGCTTTCTGTGTTTTCCTCCTGAACTCTGTTTCTGTGTGGTCTGATGGGACTTAAGACCCTCCAGCAATCTGAAACCGTAAGAGTGATTGGCTGTGTGGGACCATGACAAAAGCCTGCAAAGGCTGGCCTTCGAGATGGCAAATGTGCTGTGCTAAGGCACAGGAGCACCTTGACGCAGAGAGCCTAACTGTACTCTTTCTGCCCGTGAAATGTGCCTCATCTGTACAGTTGACTCTTATGACAGATTTACTGGATTCAGAGGTACAGAATTCAGTTTGTATAAGAAGCTGCCCTGTATATCTCCACTTGAGTGTAAAAATCTTCATTCCCTTTGAAAAGCTAAGTGGTGAGTGTAGCACGAATTCTAATTGGTATTAATTAAAAAAAAAAAAAAGCCCAGAGTCAGAGATGGGGATTGATGCTGACGATTGGATTGGTCTACCAATGCTCACACCAAAGGGGCGATCCTGTCCTCAGACTGCATCTCCAGACTGCATCTGTCTCCACCAAACCTCAGACTGCCCTGAGCTCTTGTCTCTTCTTGCCTTATATTCTCTCCACCCAGCAGTATCACTCCTGTATCCACCTCCCTAGTCCTGGGATTAAAGGTGTGGGATCCCAAGCGCTGGGATCATCTTAGTGTGAGCTCTATTTCTCTTTTAGACAGATTCAATGTTGTGTACCCCAGGGTGGCCTTGAACTCACAGAGACCTGTCTGCCTCTGTCTCCTGAGTTCTGGGATTAAAGGTATGACTCACCACTGCCTGGAATCTAGTGGCTTAGCTCTGCCCTCTGATCTTCAGGAAAGGTTTATTTGTTAAAACACACAAAAAATATCACTACAGGAAACTTGCATCATTTAGCAAAGAAGATGATTGAAGTCAAGGTTTTTCCTCTTCAAAAACAAAACTCCTTGCAGATATATCATAAGAAATCACTAGGACAGGAGGTTCCATGTAATTGTAGACCCAGCCAGCCTTGACTCAGGGCACTAACATATCCAGTGTGCTTCTATTAACAAGGCTCAGTGAGGGTTAGTAGACGTGGGCCCAGAAGGAGGCCTCTGACGAAAATCAGGAAAGTAGTGAAGCCTCTATCCAGGGTAAGGAGGACACAGGCAGTTTCATGTGCTGGGAGCCCACTTTTTTCCTCCAGGACTATGGACTGACCATGATTTTAGAAACTTGGGGCATGTTGGTGATAAAGTTCTATTTCTTTTGATTGTTCCTTCTCTTCATGTAAAGCATGATAGAGGGGACTTGAAGGTGCCTTGTTACAGTAGTGTATTATGGTAAAGGCGAGTCTTTGGGTTTATTGTTTAAATGAAATGTAATCAAACAGTTACGAACATGCCTGCTTGATTTCAAATGCCTCGCAGTGCTGTGTCTTGGGCAGCGTGGAGAATGGTTCCTCTCCAGCTAGGTGCCAGGGTTTGCTTTCTCTATTATTTATAGAAAGAATCATGTGAAAGACAAAGGGGCCTTTAGAGCATCGCCCATCCAGTTACTGACTTTGGATCTTCTTCAATACAAACCAACCTTTTCCTAGTAGCTGGGAAATGTGATCAATGGATTCAATGAGTGAGGTCTTTCTTTTTTCCTTGAGAATCTTTTTTTTTTAACTGTTTTTATTGCGCTGTATGTTTTTCTCTGCTCCCCTCCCTTTTTCCCCCTCCTACCCTCTCCCGTGACCCCAACGCTCCCAATTTACTCAGGAGATCTTGTCTCTTTCTCCTTCCTATGTAGATTCATGTATGTCTCTCTTAGGGTCCTTTTTGTTGTCTGTGTTCTCTGGGGTTGTGGACTGTCTTGAAATTGCAGGCAAATGGGTGGATTTTAGAGGAAAAAACATATTGAGTGAGGTAACCCAGGCCCAGAAAGACAAATATCATACATAGTCACTCTTAAGTGACTTTTAGACATAAAGCAAAGAAATGAGTGAGGTCTTAATCCCCTATTTTAGCCAGGAGATCTCTTCTATTTTCCCTTTCTGGGAAAATCATGTGTCTCTCTTAGGGCCCTCCTTGTTACCTAGCCTCTCTGGGGCTGTAGATTACAGCTAATATCCACTTATGAGTGAGTACATACCATGTTTGTCTTTCTTGGTCTGGGTTACCACACTCAAGATGATTTTTTCTAGTTCCATCTATTTGCCTTCAGATTTCCTGATGTCATTCTTCTTAATAGCTGAGTAATACATCATTGTGTAGATATACCACATTTTCTTTATCCATTCTTTGGTTGCAGGACAGCTCGGTTGTTTCCAGGTTCTGGCTATTATTAATAACACTGCTATGAACATAGTTGAACATGTGTTCTTGTGGTATTATTGAGCATCCTTTGAGTATATGCCCCAAATTGGTATAGCTGGGTCTTGAGGCAGAATGATTCCCAAGTTTCTGAGAAACTGCCATATTGATTTCCAAAGTGGCTGTATAAGGTTGCACTCCCACCAACAGTGGAGGAGCTTAAGATAAAATATTCTAATGCTAACTTAAGCTGGTTGGCATTAAAGTATTTTGTCTTAGCCATTCTGTCAGGTGTAAAATGGAATATCAGAGTCATTTTGATTTGCATTTCCCTGATTGCTAAGGATGTCAAACATTTTTAAAGGTCTATTGGCCATTTGAGCTACTTCTGTTGAGAATTCTCTGTTTAGATCTGTACCCCATTTTTAAATTGTATTATATGTTTTTTTTGATGTCTAGTTTCTTGAGTTCTTTATGTATTTCGGAGATCAGCTCTCTGTCAGATGTGGGGTTGGTGAAGATCTCTTGCCATTCTGTAAGCTGCTGTTTTGTTTTCTTGACAGTGTCCTTTACCTTAAAGAGGTTTTTCAGTTTCAGGAGGTTTCATTTTCAATTGTCAATCTTAGTGTCTATGCTACTGGTGTTCTATTCATGAAATTGTCTTCTGTGCCAATGTATTTGAGACTATTTCCCATTTTCTCTTCTATCAGGTTCAGTGTAACTGGATTTATGTTGAGGTCTTTGATTCACTTGGACTTGAGTTTTGTGCAGGGTGATAGATATGGATTTATTGATATTCTTCTGCATGCCAGCATCCGGTTTTGCCAGCAGCATTTGTTGAAGATGCTGTCTTTTTTTTTTCATTGTATAATTTTGGATTCTTTGTCAAAAATTAGTTGTTCATAGGTGTGTGGATTTATGTCAGGGTCTTTGATTAGATTCCATTGACCCACCTGCCTGTTTCAATGCCAATATCATACTGTTTTTATTACTATAGCTCTATAGCAGAACTTGAAGTGAGGGATAGTGATACCTCCAGAAGTTCCTTTATTGTACAAGATTGTTTTAGCTATCCTGTTTTTTTTTTTTTTTGCTTTTCCATATGAAGTTGAATAAATGTTATTCTTTTGAGGTATGTAAAGAATTGTTTTGGAATTTCAGTGGGGATTGCATTGAATCTGTAGATTACTTTTGGTAAAATGGCTGTTTTTACTATGTTAATCCTATCGATCCATGAACATGGAAGATCTTTCCAACTTCTGATATCTTCTTCAATTTCTGTCTTCAAAGATGTAAAGTTCTTATCACACAGGTCTTTCACTTGCTTGGTTAGAGTTAACCCAAGATATTTTATATTATTTGTGGCTATTGTAAAGGGTGTTGTTTCCTTGCTTTCTTTTTCAGCCCACTTATAGTTTTCTATATAAGAGGGCTACTGATTTTTTTTTTAGTTAATCTTGTATCTAGCCACATCAGTGAAGGTGTTTAAAAGTTGTAGGAGTTCTCTGGTGGAATCGTTGGGATTACTTATGTACACTACCATATCATCTGCAAATAGTGATACTTTGACTTCTTCCTTTCCAATTTGTATCCCCTAGATCTCCACTTGTTGTCTTATTGCTCTATCTAGAACTTTGGGTTCCATATTGAATAGTTATAGAGATAGTGGACAGCCTTCCCTTGTTCATGATTTTAGTGGAATTACTTTGTGTTTCTCTCCTTTTAATTTGATGTTGGTTGTCGACTTTCTGTATATGACTTTTTATTAAGTTTAGATATGTTCCTTGTATCCCTGATCTCTTCAAGACTTTAATTATAAAAGGGTGTTGGATTTTGTCAGACTTTTTCAGCATCTAATGAGATGATCATATGGTTTTTTTCTTCCAGTTTTCTATATGGTGAATTACATTGACAGATTTTTGTATGTTGAACCATCCCTGAATCTCTGGGACGAAGCCTACCTTATCGTGGTGGATGATCTTTTTGATATGTTCTTGGACTCAGTTTGTCAGTATTTTAGAGTCTGCATTCATGAGGGAAGTTGGTGTGTAGTTCTCTTTTTTTTGTTGTTGAGCCTTTGTGTGGTCTGGGTATTAGGGTGACTATAACCTCATAAAAAGTATTTGGCAATGTTCCTTCTGTTTCTATTGCGTGGAACAATTTGAGGAGTATTGGTATTAGCTATTCTTTTAAAGCCTGGTAGAATTCTGGACTGAAACCATCTGGCTCTGGTTTTTATTTTTTCTTTTTCTTTTTCTTTTTTTGATTGGGAGACTTTTTTTTTTTTATTACTGCTTCTATTTCCATAGGGGTTTTAAGTTGTTTACCTGGTCTTGATTTAATTTAATATGTGGTACCTATCAAGAATTTTGTCTGTCTTTTAGATTTTCAATTTTTGTGGAGTATAGGTTTTTGAAGTATGATGTAATGTTTATCTGGATTTGCTCAGTATCTGTTATTGTGTCCCCTTTTTCATTTCTGATTTTGTTCATTTGGATTTTATTTCTCTTCCCCATAGTTAGTTTGGATAAGGGTTTGTCTATCTTGTTGAATTTCTCAAAGAACAACTCTTTGTTTCACTGATTCTTTGTACTGTTTTCGTTGCTTCTATTTTATTGATTTTAGCCCTCAGTTTGATTATTTCCTCATGTTTTCTCTACTTGGGTGTGTTTGCTTCTTTTGTTCTAGCACTTTCAGGTGTACTGTTAAGTTGCTAGTATGAAATTTTTTCAGATTCCTTACGTAGGCACTTAGTGTTTGTTGAGTCCCATAAGTTTGGGTGTGTTATGCTCTCATTTTCTTTGAATTCTAGGAAGTCTTTACTTTTTTTCTTTATTTTCCCATTGGTAATTCAATTGAGAGTTTTTTTAGTTTCCATGTGCTTGTAGGCTTTCTGTAGTTTTTATTGTTGTTTTTGATCTCCCATGGTGATCTGATAAGATACAGGCAGTTATATCAAAATTTTTTGTAGCTTTTTAGATTTGCTTTATGACCAATTCTGTTATCAATTTTAGAGACGGTTCCATGAGGTTCTGAGAAGAAGGTATATTCTTTTGTGTTTGGGAGGATTGTTCTATAGATGTCTATTAAGTCCTTTTGAGTCATAACAACTCTAGTTCCCTTATTTCTCTGTTAAGTTTCTGTCTGGCAGACCTATCCATTGGTGTGTATGGGATGCTGAAGTCTCGCACTATTAATATGTGGGGTTTGATGTGTGATTTAAGCTTTAGTAACGTTTCTTTTACAAATGTGGATTCCCCTGTATTTGGGGCAAAGATATTCAGGATTGAGACTTCATCTTGATGGATTTTTTTCCTTTGATGAATATGAAATGTCCTTCTCCATTTCTTTTGATTAATTTTAGTTTGAAGTCTTTCAATGACATTTTATTTGTATTTTAATAAATTAAGCTTGCCTGAGGATCAGAAAAATAAAACAGCCACACTGGCCAGCCTTACGTCCCAGTAGCCACAATGACACACACCTTGAATTCCAGTAGCCACACTAGTTTGCCATAGAAACCAGGCAGTAATGGTGCAAGCCCTTAATCCCAGAACTAGAGAGGATTACAAAATGGGGGAGACAGCTTTCAGTCACAGTCTCATTCTGAGATTCCTTGAGGCAGGATTACTATTCGGACTGAGGTAGACATAAGGGCCAGTGGCTGGCTGTTTTGCTTTTCTGGTCTTTAGGCTGAACCCCAATATCTATATGTGAGTTTTTATTAATTGTGCATCATAGTTTCTTTTGTTAGATCTTAGGATAGCTATATCAGGATATTAGGATAGCTTCGTTCATAGGTTCATTTGAATGGAAAATCTTTTTCCAACCCTTTATTCTGAGGAAATGTCTGTCTTTGAAGTTGAGATGGGTTTCTTGTATACAGCAGAAGGATAGACCCTGTTTTTATATTGCTGAATTGAGTCCATTGATATTAATAACTAGTGATTGTTTATTCCTGTTATTTTTTGTTGGTGGTGGTGTTGGTAGTGTGTGTGTGTGTGTGTTTGTGTGTGTGTATGCATGTGTGTTTTCCTTCTTTGAATTTTGTTGGTGTGAAATTATCCATTGCTCATATTTTCATTGGTTTAGCTAACTTCCTTGGATTGGAATTTTTCTTCTAGTACCTTCTATAAGACTGGATTTGTGGATAGGTACTGTTTAAATTTAGTTTTGTCATGAAATATCTTGGTTTCTCTATCTATGGTGATTGAAAGTTTTGCTGGGTATAGTAGTCTGGACTGAGATCCTTAGTCTCTTAGTGTCTGCATTAGCATCTGGTCAGGTCCTTCTGGCTTTTATAGTCTCCATTGAGAAGTCATGTGTAATTCTGGTAGGTCTGCCTATATATGTTACTTGGCCTTTTTCCTTTTCAGCTCTTAATATTTTTTTCTTTATACTGTATGTTTAGTGTTTGATTATTATGTGGTAAGGGGAGTTTTTGATTGATTGTTTTTTGATCCACTCTATTTGGTGTTCTCTAAGCTTCTTGTACATTTATAGGCATGTTTTTCTTTAGGTTGGGAAGGTTTTCTTCTATGATTTTGTTGAATATATCTTCTATGCATTTGAGCTGGGAATTTTTTCTTTGTTCTAATCATTCTTAGGTTTGGTCTTTCATGGTATTTTCTGAATGTTTTATGTTAGGAATCTTTTGGATTTAAAATTTTCTTCTACTGACAAATCTCTTTTCTCTATTGTCTCTTCAAAGCCTGAGATTATTTCTTCTATCTCTTGTATTCTGTATGTGATACGTGCATGCATCTATAGTTCCTGTTCACTTACTTAGATTTTCCATTTTCAGAATTCCCTCACTTTGTGTTGTTTTTTTTTTTGCCTTTTTTTGTGGTTTTTTTATTGCTTCTATTTCAATCTTAAATGTTTTCCTTCACTTGTTTGATATTTTTTTCTTGCCTTTCTTAGCATTCTTTAGGGGTTTAGTGATTTCTTCCAATTTTTGTTTGTTTTTTCCCTTTATTTCTTTAAGGGAATTTTTCATATCCTTTTTAAGGGCCTCTGTCATATTCATAACGTTATTCTTAGGATCATTTTCTTGTGCTTCAGCTGCAGTGGTATGTTCTTTTCTTGCTGTCATGGGGTTGCTGGGTTCTGATGGTGCCATATTGTTTTATCTGATATTGAATGTGTTCTTATACTGGTTTTTAGGCAACTAGATTTGGAAGGATTGTAGACCTGGATGTTGATTCTTGTGTTTGTCTTTGTTGGATAGGTGCTTTGTTCCTGTGTTTTCTATTTACTTCGTCTTCTGTCCTAAATGGCCAAGGATTCTGGTGTCTGGAAGGTCTTCACATCCAGTAGGGTTTCTCACTTGAGGTTTGTGGGCATTGGGTGCCTAGATCCAGTCTGGCCTAATGGGCCCATGGAGTCTGCTGGAGTTGTGGGAAAGGTTTGGTCACAGGAGGTGAGTGGGGTTGGGCAGAGGAATGAGTCTTGGGGGAGCAGAATCCAGTGGGTGGTGGCTGTCCGGTTGACTGGCTGGTCTCTTGCCAGAGCAGTGGAATTCCACCAGATTTGGGGGCAGGGCCTATCTGCCTTGCTGATACTGAGATGGGAGGGGAAGGGGCACATCATATGCCCTGGGTTTAGGGTTTGGATATTGGAGCAACTCAGCTGGGAGATCAGTCACTCACCTGTTGGTTGCCCGGTGTGAGTTGTACATGTGTCTATAGATTCTGTTGGAGTTTCAGGTAAGTGCTGGCTATCTGATGGGGTAGGTGGGATTGGGCAGTGGAGTGGGTCTTGGAGGAGCAGAATCCAGTGGGTGGCAGTGGTGGTTGTCCTGTTGGCAAGCAGGTAGGGACTGTCAGTCTGTGTCATTTTATTATGGAATTGAATCCATTGATATAGTTATCAATTGCCAATAATTGTTGATTACTGTTAATTCGTTGTTGTCATGGTTGCTCTTAGTGGTGGTAGTGTGAGAATATTCTCTTCTTTTGATTGTGCTGGAATAAGGGTTTTTTTTTTGGTGTTTTTATGGTTGTAAATAACCTGCTTATGTTGGAGTTTTCATTCCAGTGCTTTCTGTAGGGCTGGATTTGTAGATAAATATTGCTGCAATTTGTATTTATTATGAAATCTATTCTTTCTTTATCTATGGTGATGCAAAGTTTTCTGGTTATAGTAGTCTGGGATGGTACCTGTGGTCTCGTAGAGGCTACAGGACATTTTTCTCCACTGAGAAGTTAGGTATAATTCTACTCAGTCTTTTTCCTTTGTAGCTTTTAATATTCTTCTTTCTTTCATTCTGTACATTTAGTGTTTTGATTATTATGTGCTGAGGGAACTTTCTTTCCTGGTTCAGTCTAGTTGGTATTCTGTATACTTCTTGTGTTTGTATAGGCATCTCCTACTTTAGGTTAGAAATATTTTCTCCTATGATTTTATTGAAAATATTTTCCGGGCCTTTGAGCTTGGTTTCTTCTCTTTTTTCTCTATTCCTATTATTCTTGCATTTGGTCTTTTCATAGTGTTCCAGATTTCCTGAATGTTTTGTTTCAGGAGGTTTTTTTTTCTTTTGCTTTATTTTTAGGTTTAGTATTTTCTTTGACCAATGTATCCATTTCTTCTATCGTGTCTTCAGTGCCTGAGAGTCTCTCTTCCATCTCTTGGATTCTATTGGTGAAGCCACCTCTGTGATTCCTGTTCAGATTTCTAAAGTTTTCATTTCCATAATAAACCCAGTTTAGGTTTTATTGATTCTATTTCCATTTTCATGTCTTGAACAGTTTCATTCACTTCCTTACAATGTTTGTTTGTGTTTTCCTGGATTTTAAAAAGAACTTTAGTTTTCCTTGTTCTTCAGCTTTTCTCATATGTGGTATGGTTGCTGGGCTCTAGTGGAGACATATTGTCCCGGCTGTTATTGATTATGTTTTCACACTGGAAAATAGGCGTCTGGGGTTGGGAAAACTATAATTCTAGGTGCTGGTGTCTGTTCTTGTTTTTGTTCTGTAGGTGCTTTGTCCTTGTTTTATGTTTCCTCTCTGGGTTTTAGGAGAGTGTGGCGGCTATGTGTTGCCTGGTAGAAAATTTTCTGTGGACCTAAAGGTGTGGCCACTGGGGTTCCAGATGAAATGTGTTGCTGAGTATGGGGAGCTGACACTTAGGAGTGGGGATAAGGCAGGGGCCTGAGAAGGTTCACAGGAGGGAAGAAATCAGAGTGTTTATCCAGAATCTGCTTAGTTAATCTCCTTGGAATTTTGACAGAGAGTGAAGAGATGTCTCTGTGAAGTCTAGAGTTTGGAAGTTGCTTAAAATGCACTTCCTGGTTTACTATAGAGCTAGGGATGAGACCGAAGGATTGCAGAAATGGAAGGAGAGGGTTAGGATCTGAAGTCAACATACCTGCTTCCCTGGAATGAATGGCATGTGGTTAAGCAGGGTGATCCAGCTGGATTTGGGGGTTGGGATAAAACCATGAGTGTGGGGAGGAGGTGAGGAGAAGAAGGTCTGTGGGATCCCCAGGAGATGTGGGCAGGGAAGAAAGGAAGGAAGATTGTAGCCGGTGTTGTATTGCAGAGCTAGCAATGTGACTGGGGGTGTGGATAAGGAGGAATGGAAGAAGAGAGAAAGATCTGCTGCCAGCCTACCTCCTTCCCTGGCAGGAGTGGCCTTTCCAAAGGAAGTCTTAGTCTTACAATTGTCCCTTTTTTACAATAGAAATGTAGCAAGATTATAAAAAACGCAGAGTGTGGAGAAGAAGCTGATACAACGCTGAGTGATATGCCTGACACAATGTAGCCACCACTGATTTCCAGTGTGGGTTTTCTGCCTTTTCTCTGCATTCGTGTGGCTGGATAGATAATGCAAAGTAATGTAGAGACAGATGACTATATGTAGTGTGTTTGCAGATGAATCATGAGCATGCTTTCATATAACCACATGCTTTTCCTTCATGGAGAACAGAAATTAGAGTTATTCTTATGAGAAGGTCTTTCTTTCCTGCAGCTCTAGATTTCTGCTCTTCCTCCCTCACGCACTGTGAGCAGCTTCAGGCAGGACGTGCACAGCACCACAAAGACCTTAGGCTGTTTGCATCGTAGGTAGGTTTAGCTTTGTGGAGCCAGAGCTCTGCTCGCTACAGCTCCCTCTCCTTCCTGTTCCCTCCTTGAAAGAATGAGGAGGTGTGCTCACCCAGGGCTATAGCCGAATTTTAGAGTCCCAGCTCTGGTTTCTGGATTCTGTTGGATGTCTTGCCTGGGGACTGAGGACACTGTGGTTCCTGCACAGCCAAACCTCACAAGGGGAACACCACTGCACCCACCCACATCATGAATCTATATTTCAGCTCCAATGAAGATTTCAGGTTGATCAGCCTAAACTGTATGTTACTATCCCCAAGAGCCCAACACTGACATTTGTGACAAATAGCTTCCAGTGTATTTTTGTCACACTCAAGAGTGTTACTGCATCAGTACTCCCTGCCACGAGCTGAGCTCCTGCGAAAGACAGGACAGGACCTGGGGACTTTCTACCTGTCTTTCTGCTACACATAGCCTCCCCTTCCAACAAACCATTTTGGGAATGCACAGTTGCTATGGAGAGAAGAAGCCTTGTTGGTGCATTCTTGGCCTAGATGATTCTACCAGAGCTCCAATTGAGCCACCTTCTTCTGCTTTCAGTGATACTACCTCTTTACCCGCGTACTCCCCTCACTTCCAGGCCCTTATTGTGTCTTGCTTAGACTCCACAGAAATCTTAAATGTTTCTTCTTGCTTATCCGATATAATGTATTTGTTCTAATACTAGAACTCCCTATTCAAAGAATGCCACCAATTTCTAATCTCTTTAATATGAATCCAGAAATTTTCCTGACCTTGTTTTCAGAAGGTTATCCAGGATACTCAATTTCCTCATATGGCGTAATATTTTCACAGAGGCCACACACACCTCCTAAGTTTATTTATTCTAAGTACTCTCTAGGCTGTTTGTAATATCTTATATAGGACGAATGCCATGCAAACCATTGTTACACTGCATGATTTTCAGAATAACAGCAAGAAGGCATTCTCTGTGTAATTCAGCACATAGCTAAACGTTCTCCAGAGAGTATTTGTAATCTGTGAATATGTTGGATCTGTAGATGGAACCTGTGCATGTTGAAGGCTGGATGAATAACTTGACTTTTGAAATAATTCCCAGTTGTTTAGTCTCCATCAAAATTATATTTTCTCCTACTTCCCTTAACTATGCCACACTTCAGTGACCAAGAACTAAGAATGAGTTTATTCATTTCTCATACGTTCCTCCTTTGGATAGGGATGCTTTATTTTCCAAAGTGAAGGCCATTTTTACCTTCACTATTTTTTTGTGTAAACGTTGCTGATCCCTTTCTCTTCCCTTTACAAGATACTCTCCATCCCTTGCTTTAACTTCATAGAACTGAAGAGTTGGGCTTCTGTCAGCTGGACACATCTGCTGACGCCCAGATTCCTTCACTGCATGGACCTGGCTCAGGTTGGTTCCTACAACAGAGCTGAAACAGGGCTCTCATTACCTTAGTTGTGCCTTCTGCTTTGGGAGAATATGAGCTTTAATATTCTATCCTTTAACATCAGAGCTGAGGTGTGCTGAGACACTGCATCCAGACTATTTCCTCTGAGTACCATCTGCATCTCAAGGCAGGAGCTGGCTGAGGCAGATGCTCAGATGCTCAGGCTGAGCTGCCATGGAGACAAGGAACCCTATGGTCCTGCTCTGGGGAGGATGCCTTCAGGGTGCTGGATATAGAAGTGGATGTTTTTAGTCAACAATGTATCTCAACCCTCCAATGGAAGAAAATCCTATTTTTAATGCCATGTGTGTTTGAAACATCAATTATTTTCACTTCCAAAATCAGTTATGTTGCTATCACATTAAATCTGCTGTGAAATAGCAGTGAATGTCAACACGTGGGCCTTTGGTTAATTGCTATCTTTTTATAAAAGAACATGCTTTAATTGATACAGTTTTCTTTTTCTTAAGTCATTAATGATGTACTATGCTGGCCTTGTCACAGGGTAGTTCTGCAAATAGTGTCTTTAGGAATGAAATAAATGGCATTTTCAAGGTGTTTATGCACAAGTCTTGGCTGTCCCAATGCTAATTAAAGTGGAGGATGTACACCCCCAGAAAGTCATGTGAACTTACAGCTGAATTTGTATAACTAAGAGCTAGCAAAAATAAAAATCGAGTGTCTAAGTTTTAGCTTCAGTACATTTGTTCTTTTGAAAATGTGCAATCCAAGAGAATGACAAGGATCCTGATTCTTTCACCGTGTCTTCAAAGTGTGCTCCCTGTTTTCAGTGAATGGCAAAAAGAAAAATATGCTCGTAATTGGGTAGGCTATTGTAGACTGAATGTATGCCTCTCAAGCTCATTTTTTGGAGACCTTACCCTAGTGGGATGGAGGTGATGCTGTGCTTTTGGATATGGTTCATCATGAATAGAAATTGATCTCCTCTGTGCAGTATGAAAAAGATAGATGCTCAATCCAACTGTGATGCCTCAAGGGTTAGTTACCTTGGGTAACGGTTAGTTAAGGGCAGTAAAGGGAATCCTCTTGATTCAATCCTACTGATTCCATAAGACAGACCAAATAAGATACACACATGGATCACCCCTGTATTTTGCTATGTAAGGTACTAATTCACCTGAAAACTCTGTCAGCAGGAAGACTTCATTAGATGTAGCTTCTTGACCTGGGACCCAATCCTGAGTATTTTTAAAGGACAAAGATTTCTCTCTTACTAAATGCCAATTTATCTGTGGATATAAAGACAATTACTTAGATTGTATAGTCCCCATCCACCAATAAGAAAACATTCATTTGCAACAGATAAAAACTAATACAGAAAAATCACAACCAATCAGAACGCAGCGTTGTGAAGCCCAGTCCCAATGGATACGTATTTGAAACACTCTTGCACAGAAGCTCAGGTAACATTTCAGAAGGGGGGGGGCAGAAAGATTTTAAGAGTTGGAAGATAAGGAGACTTGCTGGGATATTGTATCTTCTAGGAATGTCAGAAGTTATACTCAGAAAGCCTCACCAACATGACTGTCCAAACAAGCATGAGCTGAACAAGGGTGACACCGATAGACAAATCACAGTGAACCAGGAAAGGCCCACGGGGCTGCCACCATACATAAAGAGCTACAGGTAACTAAGGAACGCTGGGATGGCAGAAATATTCTTTCTCAGGAGCCATCAGAACAATTAGTTATTCAATACCAAATGGAAACACACACACACACACACACGTGTGTGTGTGTGTGTGTGTAACATATAGACTGATTAGGTTATATGTAGGCTTTGTAAACTGAATACCATTGGGTAGGTCTTGTTTTGGGGTTTCTTGAAGCATGCCTCAGTTCTTTGGGTTTCTTTCTTCACTTCTATTTGAATATCAGAATTAGAGGACAATGTATGAGTATGAGTCCTGATGGCATATTAATTGATAATTCTTCATACAGATTTATTTGAGAATTACTGATATCTTTTCTAACTTTGATTTTGTACTTTTAAATTCACTAAATAATTTTATTGGTTTTCCAACTAGTGACCTTGTACATACATATTACATTGTTTTGTTCCAGATAGATTATATTTTACGCTGTTTTGTGATTTTCATTTCTTTTCTGGGAAACATCATATGCATACTGAGTCATCTATGGCTGTTCTCAGGCTCCAAATTTTTTCATTAAAATATAAAAATTATTAAACACTGTTTAAAAAATATTTGTTAGGAGTTTTTAACAGACATTCTCTAATGGTGAGTCAAGAGTGTTGTTTTTTTTTCTAAATATTCCATTTTTATGAGCTTCCCAAGGTCACATGTACAGGCTCTTATTTCCCAGACTTTTAACCTTACAAAAATCTATCAAAGAGATCAAAGAATCTCCCAGATGACAAGATTTTTGTTTTTCTTTGTTATACTGGTTTAGTTCTTCTGTATTTCATTTCTAGAGTGAAGGAATTAAAGTAAAACATTTAAAATGTTCTTATTGCTTTTGGCTTAAACTCAAGCACTATGAAGACCTCAAATTCTGGTCCCTTTTTATTTTATGTTCGGGTGATAAGACTTCTTCACTTTAATTTTTTGATTCAGACATTTTATTCATGCAGAAATCAGAATTTTAAAATAATTATATATTTTATGAAAATATAATCATTTGACATGAGAATGCAAACTCCTATGAATAACTTCTGAATAAATATGATTTTATCATAAATTTGCATAAGTTGTACCTATGAGAGGTGAAGCCATTTTTAGCCCAATTTATAGAACAATGACTGATGGACTTATATTTCAGGAATTTGAACTGTTAGGTTCTAGTCCATAATGTAAGGATGATGACATTTGCGTCACAGGTACGTGTAGGAAGAGACTGCTGGTCTGTTTCCTGGCTGCCCAGACCTGAATAATCACTATATTAATTACAACACTGTTTGGTCTATTATCTCAAGCTTCTTATTAACTAACTCTTACATCTTAAATTAACCCATTTCTATTATTCTGTGTATTGGCATGAGGCTGTGGCCTACTGGTAAGTGCCCAGCATCTGTTTCCTTCGGCAGCTGCATGGTGTCTCGCTGACTCTGCCTACTTTCTCTATATGTCTCTCTGTTCCAATTTCCTGCCTGACTTTATTCGGCTAAGCCATTGGCCAAAGCAGCTTTATTAATTAAACAGCAAAAGCAACATATATACAGAAGGACATCCTACACCATCTCCCCTTTTCTGTCCAATTAAAATGGAAGGTTTTAACATTAATATAATAAAACTACATATAACAAAACAGTTATCAAGCAAGAATTACAGTTACAATAGTCCATTTGTATAAGGCAAAAATTAAAGAAAATATTCTATCATCTATCTTATCTTTGTGATTCTAAAGTTTTATATCTAATTTATCTTTTTATCATAGCTAAAGAAAGCTATAACTATCTGTCTTTAACTCTTCAAGACCCCAGAAGGATATACTACTATCTAAGTAAACAGGAAGTACATTATAAGCAACTTCTAAAACTCTAGAATTGACAGAGATATCTTGCTGCCTGGACAGTCACCCTAAGTTCTTCTGTAACACTGGGACATCCATCTTTAGCCTACAGGCCCATAGTATCTGGCAGACTTTTCCATGAAGCAGGAAATTTGAAGATCTGTTCTGATTTGTACTGTCAAAGTTAATCAGTTGCTTTCTTTTGTGTCCTGAAGAATGTCTGGCAGTTTCTTCTGTGAAGCAGGAACCCTGAAGGACCATCCCATCTTTTGGAGAGTTCAGCAGTCACTTTTCTGTGGGTCCTGCATGTCCAGTTCATACAGCATACCATGCAAAAGAAGTTTCTTGCCCAAAAGACTAGCCTTGTCACATTGAAGGCAAATTTCATAACGAGTATCTTCAATGCCCATCAACCTCTCTAAAGTAATTGATGCTGCCAGGAGCAGACATGTCTTGCTATCAAGAAAAGTCTAACTTTTTAAAACATTTTTAAATGCCATGTTCCATAGCTCTTTGAAGTGTTGAAGATTATCTATCTAACTGAAATATATCTCTATATATCTAGAACACCTAAATAACATGACTACAAGTTTGATGGTTATGACTATCTATTAATCTGCAATTTTTAATTATACATTACATTTTTAAATGAATTGCACAAACACAGTACCTTAAACAAGAACAGAAATACATCTATACATAGTGCAACAAATTTGGCCTTAAATTTGTATCAATAGACCAAGTATTTATTCATTTCTGTATTAAATGATAATAAATATTTATAAACAATCATTTTGGGAATTTGAGCATAGATTTTTCCAAACTGTTTCTTGTTGTTTGTTGGAAAAATATTTTTAGGGTTCACAGAGACCTTTCAGGAGGTCTTGTTCCATCAAACCACATTAGCCTGGGAGGAAGCCCCAGGTTCTCATCTTCTGTGGAAACAAAAGCAGAACTTCTTTCCCAAAGTAACATATCTTTAGACTCAAAATTTTAAGTCAAGATACCTTTATGTTGGTTTATCTTAGCAACCCCAAATCAAATGTCTCTCTGCATTCAAAAAATTCAAAGAAAACACAATAATATGAATAATCCAGACTCTCTGAGTATTTTCATCTTTATGTGGCTTATTTTTCTTTACTTCTTTAATCTATCACTGTCTGTACTCTTTTACATTACTTTTACTGTCTCTTTAAAGAGTTTACTTCTTTTCATAACTGTCTATACTCTTTTTCCTCTCTCTCCTAAGCTTATGTACATTTTTAAACACACGGTGTCTTGTTTAGAGGTCTTTTATGTCTGAATCTGTCCTATTGTGTATCTGAAATCCTTTTCTGACAAGGAGCATTTTAAAATGGTAAGCAGTGTGGTTGCAGCAGCCCTGGATGCTGGCTCCACCTCTCTTGGCCTTTCAATATGGCAGAGGTATGTTTATTGCTATATCTGGGACTCTTGGGTGGGAGCCATGCTCACCACCTCAACTCTGAGGAGCATATAAACCCTTTTTGTCTGAGTAAAATCTAAATCTGCCATGCAGTATGCTGCACAGCCTAGAAATATCTCTGTGTGTGGTGACAGGAATCTACCATGCTTTCCTGCCTGTGCATGCTTAGCAGACTTGATCCATCTGCTTTCCCAGGCAGGGGTGTTGAGTGGTGTTGACTGAGGTTCCTGTTCTGCCAGGTTCCTGCAGTCATTAAGTCCCCCCCATCACACAGAGGTCTATATTAATTATAAACTGATTGGCCTAGTATCTTAGGCTTCTTATTAACGCTTATAACTTATATTAGCCCATAATTCTTGTCTGTGTTAGCCACATGGCTTGGTACCTTGTTTGGTGAGGCAGTCACACTTTGTGTCTTCTGCATGTTGGTCACGACTCCAGACTAAAACTTCTCTCTTCCCAGAATTCTTGTTGCCCTGTCTCTACTTCCTGCCTGGTTGTTCCACCTATATTTCTTGCCAATCAGCATTTATTTAAAATACAAGTGACAGGGTACAGACCATTGTCCCATTTCAGAGTGACAGGCATGCTCTCAGCTACTTTCCTCCTAACCCTGAGCAGGCATACAAACACCCAGACCTGAAGTGTATGGCTGGCTACACAGTTTAGCCACAAATGTATGGGCAACATTTTGTAGAAGAAAACTGCTCACTTGTTTCCCAGCTGCCCAGACCTGAATAATCACACAGAAACTTTATTAATTACAACACTGTTTGTCCTATTATCTCAGCCTTCTGATTAACTAACTTTTACATCTTAAATTAACCCATTTCTATTAATCTGTGTATTGGCACAAGGCTGTGGCTTACTGGTAAGTGTCCAGTGTCTGTGTCCTTTGGCAGCTATGTGGCATCTCTTTGACTCCACCTACTCTCTGTATATATCTCTGTTTGGATTTCCCACCTGGCTTTATTCTATGAAGCCATTGGCTGAAACAGCTTTATTAATTAACCAATAAAAGCAACATATATACAGAAGGGCATCTCATATCAGGTATGGTCTTAGTGATATGTAAGTAAAAGGTTTTCAGTATGAATGACATACATAATCTAAAATATTCTCCTTGGCTTTACATAGAACAAACTGTAGCAGATTCATTATTGACTTCTATGTAGATTTTTTTCTCATGACATACACAAAATTATAATTTCAAGCTGCTTTCCTCGTTGATGCTAACAATTTTTTTTGTCACGGCATGCCCTCCAGGTACTGTCCCGCAGAGCTTTTCAATGCAGAGTTAGACTGTGTGCACCATTCTTCACAGTTATGGTTTCCAATGGTGACATGGGGAAGGCTGAAGATTTTCAATTGCCTGGACAAAACACCAGGATCATGGCAACTTACAGAAACTTACAGAAGAAAGAGTTTATTAGGGGCTTGCTTATAGTTTCAGAGAGCTAGTACATAATCATCATAGTGAGGAGTATAGAAGCAGGCAGGCAGTCATGGTGCTGTAGCAGTAGCTGAGACCTCACATCTGACCCACAAGCAAGAGATAAGAGAGAGAGAGAGAGAGAGAGAGAGAGAGAGAGAGAGAGAGAGAGAGAGAGATAACTGTGAATGGTGTGTGGGCTGTTGAAACCCCATAGCCCACCTCTAGTGACACATCCCTTCTGACAAGGCCACACCCCCAATCCTTCCCAAAATGTTCTACCAACTGGGAACCAAGTATTCCAATATATGAGCCTATGGGAGCTATTTTCATTCAAACCACCACAGGCAGCCACTGTTGCTTCCTGCTCTGTGCATCTGTGAGTTGTGATGTTCTGTGAATCCTGCAAGAACCTCCCACTTGTGTGGTCACAAAGTCACATACTTTGTCTCTTCACAACAGAGACCTTTTTGTCACGCCTCTACCTTCAGAGTTTTACTGCAAGTTTCCTTTTAATTTCTGGGGGAAAATAGTACATTTAGAGAAACTATTTTGTTAAGTATTCTAAAAGAACTATAATTCTGTTACCTATCCCTAGAAATTTTTTATGCTTTGAAGTTAAGCATGTTTCAAGATCACAGCATGTGTTATTGAATTACTTCTGAGTTTCTAGGTCTAGCCCTCACCTTCAGTGAACTTCCTGCTTCTTGTGATGTCTTTGGCATTTTAGTTGGGGATCAGTGGTTTCCACCATAATTGATCTCTTTTGCCTCTGTTCCTGAGTCTCTGGATATTAGCAATATGAACAATACACAATTCAGTTCAAACTCAAACTATAGTATTTTCAACTCAGATGACAAAAAAACTCATTTCACTACTGGTTTAATAAGCATGAACTGAATGTTTCACTAAGTATCAAGGGCTTGTTCTAGTGCTGTGGATACCACAGTGAAAAGTACTCTTTGAAGCCACAACACAATTCCTAGGGTTTAAGTTACATTGTTTGAAGCAAAGATTGTAATCTGGAAGCCTAAAACAGTGTATACCCTGGTGATGGGACAAACCTTAGCAAGAAACTACAAGAAGGGCAAGTTTAAACTAAAGAGTCAGAAGGAAAATCATCCTATTAAAATATGCCACATCCATCAAGACCCAGGATTAGAAAGAATATGTGGCAGAATCAAAATTTTGAGTAGAAGGACTCAGAGCCCTAGAGTACACACACTGGGGGTAGGTGGACATACAAGAAGAATTGAATATATATCCTCAAAGCAGTAGAATATATGTTCCAGGGAAGCTTAAGTTCATTTATTAAAAGAAAAGGTCTATGTGCCTCCAGAAAAATGAAATGTAGATACAGAATTTGAAAAAGAATGGCCTCAATTGTCTCATATGTTTGAATACTAGGTACCAGGATGATGGAACTATTTGGGAAGGATTAGGAGATATGATGTTGTTGGAGGGAATATGTCTTGGGGTAGGTTATGGGGCCTCCCATCATTTTCAGGTAGGTCTCTCTGCCTCTTATGGATCAAGATAAGCTCCCAGCTATTCCTGCCTCTAGGACTTTGTTCCTCCATCAAGGACTCTAATCCCATGAAACCACAAGTCTAACTAAATGCTTTATTGTATAAGGTGCCTTGATCATTGGGTTTTGTTATAGAATAGAAAAATAACTAAGACGGTAGGGATTCAAACAGTTGGAATGTACAGAGAACTAATTTATGCATACCTAGTCAAATAAACTTCTCAGAAGTGCATCCTTTGTCAACCTCACTCTTTCCAGTCTTAGATTTCTGAAGACATGTTCTAGCATGCTGGGTCCACATTCCAGATCAATACCAGGGGTGTGCTCATGATAGACTTTGTCTATCATTCTTGCTTATTTCTTGCTTATCTCTGGGACTTGGTACATGCTTGATTATTTCTGTGTCTTATTTGTTCTTCCCCTTGTGTTGCTATCTTCCTGCACTTATCACAGTGCCCATCACCAATAAGGTATATTTTAAGTTAACTGGTGAATAGGAGAATATATAAATAATTCAAAATAAATTTGTGGAATGGGTATCCAAAAATTTATAATATAACCAGGGATGCTCTAGGTGGGAAGCTGGTGTGGTTTCAGGGAGAACTTGGGTTCTGGTCATTATGACTGTGTGATCCTGAGAGGACAGCTCTTTCTAGGCTTAAATGAAAATATCACAAAGACATCTGTGTTTGTGTTGCTATGAAATGCCTAAGAAATCACCAGCCACTGCCCAATAGAAAGAAAACAAGAGCCACATGTAGGATGGGGATTACATTAATGATGTCTTACTGTTGGTGGTACATAGGAACATTCTAGCAAAGAGATGTGGTAGCAAAAATTATCCATGCCATTCAATTAAACTTATGATGGTGGGCAAGGCTTTAGCTGTCACTGCCATTATTTTCCCCCATTTACTCTGACTGGGTGAAATGATACATATGCTGAGCCTAGAATATATACATGTATTGAATATTTATGGAATATATATATATTCATGATGATCATCTTCCTACTCTTCATATACTTGAAGAAACTACTTCATAAACACCACAAGTGAAGATGCAAGTACAGGGTAATGAGCAAATTTGAGCTGATATTTTGCCAGGATTAAAAACTGAACATAATCCATGTCCTTGGAACCAAGATGATAGAAGGAATGCAGGAGGATCCCAGAGGTTCAACTTCTGGGCATGCACAAATTCTGGTCTTAGAGATAGAGCCTTAGCTCCAATAATAACAACAAATGGCTATGTCCATCAACTGGATAACAAGGGCCCCAGGGACTCCTGGTCCTTATAACTTCATAATGTTGACTGAATAGATTTTGGTACTCATCTGTGTTTAGTTATCAGAATACTCATAATTCTGGAAACAGTGATGAAGGAATTTTCCTTGAAAAACACAGAAAACTGAGAAGTGTGGGCAGAGGAAATGTTTCTGACCAGAAGTGTAACTTCCCAGTTTGTATTAAAAATTGAAGGTGAGAAAAAATTAGGGTATTCAAACACTGAGGGACAAATGGCATGTCCTGGGAGCAGTCAGCTCTGTTCTTATTTGAGAGTAAAAGCTACAACTGTTGCCTGAAGGATTTTGAGATGATCAAATGCTATCTTCTTGTTTGTCTGTTAATATCCATGGAGTTAACAGACAATAAAAATTGGTGTCTAGGGACAGAGTGGCTTTCACCATTTAGAATGTAGGACATATTCTATGGGTACCAGCTACCCAGGAGTCCCGAGAAGCAGTCATTCTGTACTGGGAATTTTAGTTTCTCTGCCAGTTCATTGGAAATGCTGCCAGATGAGGATTTTCTCCAGGTCTCTGGCTAATATTACTGAAGTCTGGTTTCCACAGAGCCCCAGTGGTAAAAGAGATGAGAGTGTATCAGAATTCACAACAAAACAGTGGTAGGATGAATGTAATATCCTTTCAGCTTTACCATCCAATATTCTTAAAGGGTCTGTGAATCATGTTTCTGGACACTTTAAAGGACAGGAAAGAACTGCTCATTTATTAATTGAGTCTCATAATGATAACCAGAGATGGTTATCATCATGGTTTGGTTTGATTGGCAAAGCTAGAAGTCTGAAATCAGATCCCAGGCTAGTGACTCTCAGTCTTGAGTAGCACTGGAATGATTGTTTTCAATTTTAAATCTTTAAAAATATACCTGTCACTAATCTATCCCCAGAGAATATGGCTAAGAGATAGGCTTAGGTTGGTTATTAAAGAGACACAGCAGATCAGACAGAGAAAGGCTCCTTACTGTTCAACAGGGTAATGTGAGGTCACCCATGTGGCAAGTGAGCTCTTGTTCTCTAAAGGTAACTTCAAAACAAGAGACCTAAAATGGCCAGTTAGAAGACCCAGAGGACATACAAGTCCCCCTTTGAAGCCGTCATTCTTTATTCCTTAAATACATACATGCTCAGAGTCTACAAGATTCATGGAGTGAACATGTCACTAACAGATTGTCTAAGGAAGGAGACAATGGCACTGAATTCCAGATCTTGGTAGTGTCCTGGCCTTCCAAGTAGTCCTTGGAAGTCCTTCCACATAGTCCTTCACTCAGCCATTGTGATTCCAGGTTTAGTAAGGTAAGTGACAACATGTTTACTTATGGATTTTGAGAAAAAAAATCTGCCTTACAGCCAGGAGTGTGTCTGTTCAGCCTGAAGTGCTCTTCTGTTGAACATAAATCTCCCATAGAGCACCAGCACCAGGCTACATCCACCAGAGATCAAAGAAAATAGCTCCCAGTAATTTCAGATGAGCACAGAACTTGAACATTGGTTATATCACAGAATGCCAAATATCCCTTCTACATGGTAATAGTAGTATCAATTACATATTTATATGATATATCCTTAGCTTATGCTAGTCCTGCCTACTCCAGGTAAGATTTTTTGATGTGTCAAATCTAAAAATTATGTCTGCTTCCTGAGAGGAGGCAATCCCAAACTGAGTCCTATTTATTAAAATTCTGTAAATTACCAAACATAATCAAATCTTATTGAAGGTTCTTCCTTCACCCTCTTGCTAAGGCAACCCATGATAAACAACCTAAAATGCTACAAGTATACACTGTGTATTTACCTGGATGCATTAATAGTATTACATCCCCCAAATTATCCTCAATTAAGTGAGTTACACATAATATGCTGTGAATATATACTGAGCATAGATGGTTGTTCATTTCTAAAATCTCAAATAAAAAGACAGATTCTTCATTTTTTTAGGGATGCTTTACTACTCAGCGGGTGGCATGTGATATCAATCTTGTTCTATTTCTGAGTTCAGGTGGGAAACTCTTGATGTCAGATATTAGCTGACTTACTATGCACAACATAGAAGTGATGATGCCCTGTTGAAATATAAGTGAGCTAAGCAATTGCATATTAATGGTTCAAAAAATATTATTAGTGCATCTTGGTAGCTGACATGGCTAAGAATCACAAAGACCTAATCAGCTTTCCATCCTTGTTTTGATGGTATTTCTGGTTTTTTGATCCTGTGTACCAACATATAGTGTTATCCTCAGTGTAAGGTCGTCTCAGCCAGGGCTGAAATTGGACTGTATATATTTGGGTTCAGAATATTGTGTGTGCATAGATATGATCCCACGGTGCTCTGGAGAGTAAGCAGAATCTTACCTAGGTTGGTTTATGTTTACATGAGCAAGAGCATACCAGTGACACTTGAAAGCCTTTCTCAACACCTCCCCATGTACCCAAAATCATTACACAGTCACATACTTTCCCTGTTGCAGCTCATTCACTGGATCAGCACTCAGGATGATTATATTGGGTTTTGTTCCTCCATTACTGGTCATAAGTTACAACTTTGTGTGGCATGCTGAGTTTTCAAAGGATGTCTGCCTTGCAAAGTGTCCATGTAGGTGGAAGGCTAGGAGAAATGCTGTTTTATCTAGTTCAACCATAGGCATGAGACTATGTAATGGAGAAAAAAATTCAATGAGCATGTAAGTTGCAAATATTTTGGACAAAAGATTGGCTTTTAAGATGCTAAATGTAGATCTTGCAAAAAAAAATAAATCTACGTCCTGAAGTGCATGATTTTATGATCATAAAGCTTAGATGAAGCAGCTGCATTTTGAAATTTTGCTGCTGCATTATCACTCGTGTAATGGACAGCAATTAAATTATATGTTGTATTCGATTGCCTCCAAAGGAAATAGTTTTCTAATTATTGAAGGCATCTTTTGATGATACTAGAAATTAAATCTTTTCAAGTTCTTGTAAATGAGTTTTTTAAAAATAGAATTCTTGCTGAGTTTATGGAATTGTGGCTTTTTTCTTCTGTAGATTTTTTTTAAAAAAAAACTTTCTTTTTAAATCCCCCAAGTTTTAAATATGTGAGTAGGAGTTATATTATTGAGTAAATGAACAGTGTGGTAGATTTTCAAGCATATGAAAGGAGACAGATGTTGCAGTATAACCCAGCACAGGTGACTTTTTCAAAACTACTTATGAAGAAGGTAAAGAAGATTCAAGATGACCAAGAAAGCACAATCTTTGGAGAGATATGAAGACTGGTGGGGTCCTAAGAAATCTTTTACAGCAGTGATACATAAAATAAGTACTATCTGCCAGCCCTCCAGTGGAGTCTATGCCAAAATATTATCTGAGCAAGCACCAGAGTAGCTGTGAGTGCCAATGTATGGCAAATCAAAAGTGTGTGCAAATAAGTTCATTCAACATTGTTGTAGGGTGGCCACTTGTTTGTTTCTGGCTGCTCAGCCCTAAAATAGTCACACAGAAACTGTATTATTTAAATCACTGCTTGATCCATTAGCTCTGGCTTCTTATTGGCTAGCTCTTACATCTTAATTTAACCCATCTCCATTAATCTGTGCATCACCATAAGATCATGGCCTACCAGGAAAGTTTCAATGCATCTGTCTCTGGCACTGGCTCCATGGCTTCTCCCTTACTCTGCCTCCTTTTTCCCAGCATTCAGTTTAGTTTTCCCCACCTAGCTAAGTTCTGCCCTGCTATCATCCAAAGCAGTTTCTTTATTCATTAATGGTAATCACAGCATACAGAGGGGACTCCCACATCACCTTCTCTTTTCTGTTTAAATAAAAAGGAAGGTTTTAACTTTAACATAGTAAAATTACATATAACAAAACAGTTATCAAGCAAGAATTACAAATACAGTTTACAGTTACTTTATCTTTTATCATATCTATGGAAAGCCATAACTATAGCCATATATTTTTCAACTCTATCAAAGACTCCAGAAGGATATAATATTACCTAAATAAACAGGAAGTGCATTTTAAGCAACTTCCAAAACTCTAGAATTGACAGAGACATCTCACTGCCTGGACAGTCATCCAAATTTCATCCATCTTCAGCCTACAGACCCATAGTATCTGGCAGACTTTTCCATGAAGCAGGAAATTTCAAAGACAGTTTTGCCTATATTGGCAGTTTGTCAGTCACTTTCTTCTGTGTCCTGCAGAATGTCTGGCAGTCTCTTTCATGAAGCAGAAACCCCGAAGGATCACCTCACCTTTAGGCAAGTTCAGCAGTCATTTCTCTGTGGGTCCTGAATATTCAGTTTGCATAGCATAATATCAAGCAGTCCAGGCAAGAGCAGTTTTTTGCCCAAATGGCTAGCAAACTCCATAAGGAGTCTCTTTGATGCCCATAGTCCTCTTGAAGTAATTAGTGCTGCCAGGAACAGATGTGTCTTGTTGTCATGAAAAGTCTTAAGTTCTTAAACATATTTTACATTTTTTAAACATACTGTGTCTTGTTTAGAGGGCTTTTGTGTCTGAATCTGTCCTATTGTGTATCTGAAATCATTTTCTGACCACGGTGATGCACTTCTTAAAAACCTAAGCAGCAGCTTTGCTAGGGCAAACAAGGCCTTACCTGCTTGCTCTGCCCAGTCCAGAATGGCAGAGCTGTTTGTTGCCTCTGAGAGCCATGCTCACAGCCCCATTTTTAGGAACACAGCCAGTTTATGTTGCCATTAAGCAAGTTGTAGCATTCTGTTCACAAACCCCATTTAAATGCTTGACCTCCTGAAAGAACCAGAGGTTGTGTTGGCAGCATGGCCCAGAAAGCCAGCATTTCAAAACCACATAGCTTTTTTTTTCCTGCTACCACTGAATCAGGAAAACCTTTCTTAAAGGAGCCATTGTGTTAAGCCATGCTTAACTTTGTTTTGTTTTTTGTGTGTTTAGAATTTCTTTTCAAGCTCTCTCAGGTTTTAAGTGGATTTAGTTGGCCACATTGGGTGCCAATTTGTTGTAGGATGGCTGCTTATTCATTTCTGTCTGGTCAGCCCTGAAATAATCACACAGAAACTGTATTATTTAATTTGCTGCTTAGCCCATTAGCTCTAGCTTCTTATTGGCTAACTCTTATATCTTAATTTAACCCATCTCCATTAATCTGTCCATCACCATGAGGTCGTGGCCTACCAGCAAAGTTTCAGCACATCTGTCTTCGGCGGTGGCTCCATGTCTTCTCTCTAGCTCCTCCTTCTTTCTCCCAACATTCAGTTTAGTTTTCCCTGCTTAGCTCTTCTACACTATCAGGCCAAGCCAGATTATTTATTAACCAATGGTAATCACAGCATACAGAGGAGAATCTCACATTACAACATTTATTTAATATATAGTATTATATTCAGAAATGTCCAGAGAACACAGGACACATGTATATCTCTTAAAAATCCTTCAGTCTAAGTGGGATACAAGACACTGATAAACTTGTGACATAGAACACTATGGTTATATGTGGAAGATACACAGAGGAAACATGTATCTCTTCTGAAAGCAAATATCAATGTAATACACTGATGTCTGGAAGAATTTATGAAAGACAGGTTTCTCTAAGGACAGAAAGATTGTAAAATCAAAGAACCCTATAAATAGAGTACCTACCCTTTAGCAAAAGGCCAAGTCATTAAAGGAAGAATCAAGAGGCATCTTTCTGAGATTATCATCCCTTACAAACAGGTGTCTTCAGTATGTCTTCTTTCATCACCTCCAGCGTGTGTCTGAACTCTACTCTTTACTCACAGTCCCCACAGTTGTACTTGCCAGTCTGTCTTCCTTTCTTTCTTCCTTCCTTCCTTTCTTTCTTTTTTTTATTAAATCCTTCTCAGTTGTTTGGATAGGCATGTGCTATACATTTCCCCCACTCCCCTTCCAGCCTCTTTCCTTTTTAATAATCCATCTTATCTTGTGCTACATTTGAGATGGTGAAATCAGCAGGGTTCTTCTCTCCCTCACATTTTCTCCATAACTATCTCATAGTCAACTAGTGAATATTTCCTCAGTTTCTTAATGAAAAGCAGAAAAGGAAGGCATAGGAATAGCATGTAGTTTGTGGGCTCTCATGTGAGGCTTTGATAAACTTACATAGTGCTTAATATGATTGCATTTATTACTGAATGTTTTCCATTTGTATCTTAGATCCTTTGAAAATCTGCTTAAAGGAGCCGTAGCCACTCTGAATACCATGGAACTGGAGGGTGCCTTCCTGCCTCCTCTGACCCAATGTTTCCCCAGGTCACAGAGGTAAGTATCTATGAAACTACATCTTTATACTGTCCTAAAACATGCTGCACTACACTGCTAATCTGGTCCCATTAACCTTGGATCTGTACCTTGCCTGTCTTGAGTGCTATGACAACATAAGTGGTTTCCTTGTAGAACAATCTACTCAACTTGGTTCTGAATTCATAGATACCTTGAGGGCCTTAAGGCAACCCAAGATGGTATACTGCCTGCCTTTAATGTAACAATCTGTTCTGTCTATTGCCTGGGCATGTGTCTATGTTCCTGTTGGCAGTAACTCGAGGAAGGTTGCTTTTGGACACTAAGAAATGAAACTCTGCTGTTTTATGAAGGGGACACAGAGAATTTTGCTTTAGAAGCTTCTTAGTGTGTGAGGAAATTTTTATACAGCCTTTTTAAATCAGAGGGAAATAGTTGACGTGGAAAATAATGAGCTTATAGAAACAGATGTCTGCTGGAGCCAGAAGGGCAATTATGCAGTTTCAAATGTGGCTCCTGAGCTGGAGAGAAGGCTCAGCAATTTGGATTACTTGTTACTCTTGTAGAGGATCTGGGTTAAGTTCCCAGTACCCACATGGAGGCTCACAATCATCATAGCTCCAGTTCTAGGAGATACCATAGAACAATTATTGAAGAATTTTCCTTTCATGTGCTGATATGGGAAAATTTACAGAATTATTTCTTCCTGCCCCCTTTCTCTTTCTTAGAGCTCCAAAACTTAATTGTCAGCTTTTCCAGTTATTTCTAATGTCATCATAGATCTTCATTATTTTTTGTAGTTTTCTCTCTCCAATCATATTTTTGAATCAACCATTTTCCAGAACTTATACATTTCTTCTGCTGGACCACACTATATGTTGGTGCCTTCATTTTTCACTTCATTCATATAACCTTTAGCTCTAGAATTTCTTTAACTTTTAACTCTAGAATTTCTTTTCTTTTTACACACACACATCAAAATTAACTCTAGAATTTCTATTTGATTATTTTTGCAATTTTATTCCATTGTTGAATTTATAATTTTGATCTTGTTATTGACTTATTTTGTTGAGTATCTTGTGTGTTTTTCAGACAAATTACAGGTTTTCAATTGTTTGGATTTCATTACAGGAATATTATCATGTTCTTCTGGTATTGTCATGTTTCTGTGGGAGTCCACAGATGTGAGTCCTGTTCCACCTTGATTAAAGGTCAGAGAGTTTGAGCTTATTTTTACTCTTTCAAAATTGTTGAAAACAGGTGTGGCTACAAAATAGAAACCCTGACATAGGGTGTAGTTACTTCATGTTTTGGACATTAAGATGGTCCATAGAAGTGGATCCACTCCACCCTGACCAAAAGTCAGAGAATTCAATCTTAGTCCTGCTCCTTCATTTTAAAACAGGAGGTTTGGCATAGGGAGTGGCTGCCTCCAGGATACTTGGTCTAGGGTGTATTTGCTGCATATCCTACCCAAAACATCAGAATGTTTAACTCGGGAAACAGTGGTTTGATATCTTAAGTATTGAAGCAAGTGACTGCTCTGAATGTCCTTTGTGTCATCTTGTTGGGACCTGAGTGTTTCCAGGCCCACACTGGTTTGTCAAACTAGTTCTGGATCATTGCCCTGTTGCTCACTTCCCTGTTTTTGTGTCCTGAGAACTTCTTGCTCTACGGGGCCGTGGGGGGCAGCTGTGTTGAGCTGGTTACATTCTTGTGGTTTTCCTGTTTTGCTGAGACCGGTACTGACCCCCAGGATGGGAAAGTGGAGGTTGTATATAAGCTCTGAGAATAAAGCAAGGAGAGCTCTCTTTCCTGGATGATGGAACCATTTGTCACTGAGTGCTGATTTCAACCCTGACGACCCTCTCCTGGCTTGGATTCACAAGCCGGACGCGGCAAGTGGAGGTCCCGCTGAGATCAGATACGAGGGGTCCTCGGACAGGGCTCACCTGCAAAAGGCAGGGGGAGGATTGTATAAATAAGTAAAGAGCAAAAAATAAGGGTGCGCACCATGGGCAACTAAACGACAAAAGTTCGGCTGATTTCCGAACTGGAAGAATTACTCCGACAACAAGGAACTGCTATTAAGTTTAGTACCGCATTCGCTTTTGTGTCCACCATAGCTGAATCCAGCTCATGGTTCCTGACAGGAGGAGGTTTTAATATTCCCGATTGGGAACAAGTCAAGAGGGACTTGCAAAAGGTCTTACAAGAAAAGGGCCCTGAGAACTTTCCAGTGGCCACGTTCTCATTGTGGAGACTGGTCAGAGATGCTCTTCTTACTGATCAAGTAAAGGTTAAGGAACAATTAGATGACTTAGAACGGGCTTTTGGAGAAGGACAAGAGGAGAGACAAAGCTTCCCCTGCAAGAGGAAGATTTGCAGTCCGAGAGAGAGGATAAGGCTAAGCCAAAGAAACAAACCCGTGGGGGAAAGGATAGGGATGGTCAGTCTTTCACTTTCAGTATAGCAAGCTTAGTGAGTTCGGCAGAAGAGATGGATAGTGAGGACTCAGAAGAGGATCTAGAGTTAAAAGGATACAAGAGAAGCCGAAGGAACTTAATCCCTTTCCTCGAAGGGAGAGAGTGAAAATTAATCCTATTGCCCCTCCGTACAATCCCCACTATTGGGGATATTCCCGGTGAGAACATTCTTTGTCTCCTGACTGCACTGGCCAAAAGGGTGTGCATTTTTGCGAGATGCAAGCCTACCCAGTCGCGGAGGTAACAAATCAATAGGGGCAACTCGTAAGGGAACATGTACCTCTGACTTTTAAGGAATTAAAGCAGTTGAAGGAAGCTGTTAGTGGATATGGCTCACAAGCCCCTTTAGTTTGAGTCTTCCCTTGCTGCCTCTATTAGAAGAAACAGTTACCTCCTCCAGTCTTTGTTCACTGTTTTCAGGGGAGAAATATCTTCATCATCCAATGAGGCTTTGGAATCTGTAGATGAATACCTATCTCCTTTAAATGTAGAATTCTTAAGGTTTTATGCCTTTCCAATGGGGATGCCTAAATTTCACTACTTAAGATTTTTGAACTGAGAATCACAGACTGCAACTGCACAGAGTGAACCAAGAGGTCAGTGATCAGTCCATTCTCTAGGCCCTTGGTACCCAAAGCGAAAACCCTGGGCCCCTCCCCTACCTTCCTCAGCTTCACTAGCTAGCCAGCAGTCAAGCTTGCTGCAGGTAGGCTGCTCCAACACCCCCACATATCAGTCAGACCCTGCAAGGTACAAGGCCTACTCTGCCCCCAAACCCACCCAACACCTGTGACCTCAGAGGAACTCTTAAGCACAGGCTGCAACTGCACACAGTAGACCAAAAATGATCAGCCAGCCAACAAAAATCCAACACAATTATTCACAAACCCTGAAAGAACAATACTCAACTTCAGATGGAAAAATAAAAAACCCAGGATACCCAAAACAATCCTGTATAATAAAGAAAATTCCAGAGGAATCACCATCCCTGACATCAAGCTCTATATAGAGCTACAGTAATGAAAAGAACTTGGTATTGGCATAGAAATAGACACATTGACCAACAGAATCAAATTGAAGACCCAGGTATTAATCCACACACCTATGAACACCTGATTTTTGACAAAGAAGCTAAAATTATACAATAGAAAAAAGAAATGGTGCTTCAACAAATCGTGCTGGCATAACTGGATGTCAACATGTAGAAGAATGAAAATAGATCCATACCTATACCCATGCACAAAACTCAAGTCCAAATGGATTAAAGACCTCAATATAAATTCAACCAAACTGAACCTGATGAAGAGAAAGTGGGAAGTAGCTTTCAATGCATGAGCACACGAGACCACTTCCTAAATATAACACCAGAAGCACAGACACTGAGAGAAACAATAAGTAAAAGGGACCTCCTGAAATTGAGAAGCTTCTGTAGAGCAAAGGACACAGTCAATAAGACAAAAAGGCAGCCTACTGAATGGGGCTCCACTGATAATTACAGTCTGCAGTTGATCAGTTGTGAATTTCTGTGTTAACCACTGCCCATCACCCTGAAAAAAAACTTCTCTGATAGAATCTGAGAGCTGCACTAACTTATAGAGATATGAAGGCAGAGGGTAATCAATACTATATTCACTTTTTTAGTAGAGTAATATAGTAGATTCACTCCAGGGGCCAATGTGCTTCCAAACCATGGATTCTTTGCCAGATTTACAGAAATAATCATACATTTTTTCCTATGGAGCAGACCTCAAAGATAATCAGAAAGCATTTGGTTACCACTGTAACATCCATGGTATATTGCCCACGTGGACCATTTTGCCATGATAGTCACAACAGTCACTCACAGGGTTCAGAGCTGGGTAAGGCTGCTGATGACATTTCTCTAACAGCTCTTTCTATCTCTGTGGTGTGTGTGAATAATGAAAGAGAGACTATCTGCTTGAGAGTGAGAGGTGTACTAAAAGAAATTACTACTCAAAAGACATTTAAAAAGAATAAACAGGAAGCAAAAACATATTGTGCTGGTTAGATTTGTCAGCCTGACCCGAACTAAAGCCACCTGGGCAGAAGGAACCTCAATAGAGGAACTGATTCCATCATATTGGCCTATGAGCGTATCTGTGAGGCCATTTTCTCATTCACACCAGCATACTCTTGCCTTGAGTTCCTGCCTCAGCTTCCCTCAGTGATAGACTGTGATCAGGAAGTGTAAATCAAATAAATTATTTCCTTTCCAAGTTGCTTTGTGTTGCAATCTTTTGGTTGATTTTCGTCATGATTTTTTTTTAACCACAGCAACGAAATGCAGACAAGGAATTGTATCGTGGGCTAGAATTTAATGCAAAAAAATCCAGCCAGATATCCTTTTTATACATATATGTGAACAGACTTCAACTCTTTAACTAGTGACAGCTGATATTAATTTTGTACTTTTAGTTCCTGTGTTTGGAAAAGGAAGTCAGACTGCAAGTCTGTCATGTCTGAAATACACAATCAACTTTGCCAGCAGGTCTTTCAAATAATATTCCTAGAATCTACTGTGATCAACAATTTTGCTGCTTTGAGGAAATAATCCACATTCAAGGATTCTTGAATTCTAGTGCTGAGAAATGTTGTCTCTGAAGCAGAAAGTGTCTGTGTTTATTGGGGTCTTGCCTCCACATGATTGCATAGGGCTTTGAGGGAAGAAAAATCATTTCATGTAATCTGGTTGGGTCACTGAGTGAACAAGGAATTTCACTTCAGTATGAGCTGGAAGAGAGTTGTCAGGCTGTTTCAGTCAGCTTCGTGCCTCCTCAAGCCATCTGCACCTGAATATTGCAGTTGTTTACTTACAGGAGGCGATACTGTCATGGGGAAGCAATAACTTCAATAAAAGCTAGTTACAAACTGAAAGTCTATACTGGGTTTCTTTGAGATATAAGTAAGAAAACTTTATCTGTGGTAGGTGCCATTATATCTATAGACATATTTCTCAGAATTCTAAGGCATAACACCATGTGGATATTACTCTCCTTTATCTAAATGAAGATGAAACAATCCAACTGCTCACAGTACCATGTGATATTTCAAGGATGAGGTTTGTTTATTGTGAATATATTTTCATAAAAATAGTTGAATTTCCTGTAGGACAGTCCTTGGGCTAGCAATTTTCCTGCTTATTTATCCTATAATTTTGTATCTTTAAATGATTAATGTACTATTTAAGGCATATGAACTTTGATCAATGTAATTTCTTTATTAAATAGTTTTCCTTTATTACTATGAAATAAATGCCTAAGATAAGTAAATTATAAGGAGAAAGTGTAACAGGAGGAGCGGGCTGCTTGTCGTCCCATCTGCCCAGCTAGCTTATACCTGAAATAATCACACAGAAACTGTATTCATTTAAACACTGCCTGGCCCATTAGCTCTAACTTCTTATTGGCTAATTCTTACATATTAATTTAACCCATTTCCATTAATCTGTGTATTGTCACATAACTGTGGCTTACCGGAAAGATTCTAACCTACGTCTGTCTCAGGCAGGAGCTTCATGGTTTCTGCCACACTGCCCTTCTTCCCCAAATCCAATTTGGTCTACTCCACCTATCTAAGTTCTGCCCTATCAAAAGGCCAAGGCAGTTTCTTTATTCAACCAATGAAAGCAACACATAGACAGAAGAACCTCCTACACCATCTTTCCATGTTCATTTAATATCTGAAAAATGTGTTGACTATCTCCATAGCTATCTACAGAACCATCTTCTTGGTCTTGTTTTGGTTAACTCTTTTGTAATGGCCCCATTGGAAACAGGATGCAATAAACTCAAGGACAAATAAAGGTCCAATAATTGACCTTTCTTCTCATCTTTTCCAGTTACCTAGGAACTGTTCTAATGAAGCCTGCATTTGGGCAATTTCACACCACTGACAAACAAAACAAGAACTGCTAGAAGGTGTCAGTCATGAGAACTCATCAAGAACAACTCAAATGTGGGACAACTTCTACCTATCAGCCACACTGATTTCATTTAAAACTTAAAAAAGTAGGTTCCTACAATATGCTTGGTGTGTATAATAATACAAAACAACTACTATTAATAATGTTTTCATTTTGATGTGAGAAGTTATTGTAGTTCAGATCTGGGATTTCCCTCAAAGGAAGGCCTGTGTGTTAGTACCCAGTCTTGTAGTTATGGGACATGCTGAGATTCTTTGGAGGTAGAGGCTAGTGGGAGTTCATTAAGTCACTAGAAATGTGTCCTCAGAGGGATTGTGTCACCAGAGTTCCTTCCTCTCTTTTGCCTCTTGGCTACAAGTTGAGCAGCTTTGTCCTAGATACAATGTGCTGCCCAGATCTAATAGAAATGGGTTAATCAAGATGTGAGAGTTAGCCAATAAGAGGCTAGAGCTAATGGGCCAGGCAGTGTTTAAATTAATACAATTTCTGTGTGGTTATTTCGGGTGTAAGCTAGCCAGGCGGCTGCGACGAACAGCAAGCCTGCTCCTTCATACTGCAGAAAGACTCCCAAATTCTGACCGCCTCTGCTTTCATTTCTGTAAAGCTCTGTTATTGATTCAATATAGGCAATAGATGGCATAGATGAAGTAAAACGTCTTTGAGGTGTCTACAATAGCAGGAGACATACCGACTGGTTTTTAGATGAATAGTAGAGAGGTTTCCAGAAGGTGGTTAATGCAAATCTGTCTCCAAGCAGCCTGCAAGTTTACTTGAAGTGTATCTCTAGGCTGAATTCTACTTGCTCCTGCACCCGTATTCAAATTCAGCTCCTTTGCCCCCTAAAGAGATCCATTATATTTGCAGCTCCCTTGCTTATGGCTTGGAGTTTTTTGATGGAAGGATTCATGTTCAGGTGTACAAAGTCTCTTGTAGAATTTCTGTTATGAATACAGATCAACAGAAGTGGTAATCTTGGGAACAGTAGGGACAGATCAACAAGGGTTTATCTTTGGTGAAAGCTATTACACAGTTTAGACAAATATATCACTTACCTAATGCACCTCTTACTATTTTGCAAAATTTAATGAATATAGCAGAAAGGAGAAGATTGGAAGTATGTATTACATGAAAAGTCTTTTCTATCTTTCAGTATCCTTGGGTGAATGTGCGTTGGAAACACATAAGTTGATATCCACCTACAGTAAATGTTGTTCACTCTCTCATGGAACCCAACGGGGTCATCTTAACCTTAGTGAACATTTAGAATCTATAGGCTGTTACACTTGAGAGCTATGAACAGCTATTGTCTGATTTTTAGGAGAACAGAACAACAGGAACAACTGGCCTTGAAAAGAGAAGGCAGAGGGGGAAGGGATTGGAGCACTTAGCCTCCTTCAAGCTACTTTCAGGCACTAAGGGTTTCATCTGGGGTCCTGTCTTGGATGTCAGGGGCCTTGGTGTGCTCACAATGTTGAGCTGCTTAAGGTGCTCTAGGAGATCTGTTGTTGGGAGCTCCCTGTGAGATGTATGGACAAGTAGGATGAAGTCATTGGTTACATTTTCATTTCCTTAACATCAGGTTACTAAACACCCACTGTCTCCAGGAAAACTACCATAAGGCAGGAGGGACAGCACCCTCGTCCACCATGTGGACCCATACCTTTCCTCCTCTTGTTTTTGCGTGTATATTCCTTATTGACCTGAGCAGTTGTTTCCAAGATCTCCACACTGCCATTTTCCAATCTGCCTTTAAGACTGAGATTTTCCTTGGCTAATTTTAGCTTCTTTGTCAAAAATCATAGCTATGTGGATTAATATCCAGGTCTTCGATTCAATTCCATTGGTCAACATCTCTGTTTTTATGCCAATACCACGCTGTTTTCATTACTGTAGCTCTGTAATAGAGTTTGATGTCAGGGATGGTGATGCCTCTGTAAGTTCCTTTATTGTAGTACAGGATTGTTTTTGGCTATCCTGGAGTTTTTTTTTCCATATAAAGTTGACTATTGTTCTCTCAAGGTCTGTGAAGAGTTTTGTTGGGATTTTGATGGGGATTGCATTGAATCTATAGATTGCCTTTGGTAGGATTTCTGTTTTTACTATGTTGAGTCTACCAATCCAAGAGCATGGGAGATCTTTACATTTTCTAGTATCCTTTTCAATTTTTTTCTTCAAAGACTTAAAGTTCTTGTCAAATAGATCTTTCACTTCCTTAGTTAGTGCTACCCCAAGATACTTTATGCTATTTGTGGCTATTGTGAAAGGTGTTGTTTCTCTGATTTTCCTCTCAGCTTCTTTATCCTTTGTGTATAGGAGGGCTACTGATTTTTTTTGAGTTGATCTTGTATCCTGCCACATCACTGAAGGTATTTATCAGCTATAGGCGTTCTCTGGTAGAGTTTTGGGGGTCACTTATGTACACTATCATATCATCTGCAAATAATGAAAGTTTGACTTCTTCCTTTCCAGTTTGAATCCCTGTAGTCAGACTGATGACTATCTTGAATATCACCATAGAACCTTCATCTGGTGATGGATGGAGATAGAGACAGAAACCTACATTGCACCACTGGATGAGCTCCCAAGGTCCAGTTGAAAAGCAGAAGGAGGGAAGATATGAGCAAGGAAGCCAGGACCACGAGGGGTTAGTTCACCCACTGAGACAGTGTACCTGAGCTAATGGGAGCTCACTAACTCCAGCTGGACTGGGACTGAACGAGCATGGGATCAAACTGGACCCTCTGAATGTGGCTGATAATTGGGGCAGACTGAGGGGCCAATGATAATGGTACTGGGATTTGTCTCTACAGCATGTACTGGCTTTTTGGGATCCTATTCTCTTTCGATGTATACCTTCCTAAGCCTGGATGTAGTGGGGAGGGCCTTGGACTTCCCACAGGTCAGGGTACCTTGCCCTCTCTTAGGACTGGAGTGGGGTGGGGAGGAGTGGGGAGGAGTGGGGAGGGAGCAGGTGGGAAATTGGAGGAGGGGATGAAGTGGAAATTTTGATTGGTATTATTTATAAAGTAATAAAAAAAGAAATTTAATAAAAAAAGACTGAGATTTCCTTGCTCTTGACCCAGATCTGTTATCACACTTTATAGATGTTTCTGAATTGAGGCCACTTCCTTCACTATTTCTCTCTCAACAGGATTGTTACACATGGCTTCATAATTTTTCTGCCTAATTAATTTTAACTTTCTATATGTAAATGGTGACTGCTCTTTTATTTCCTGGCCACCCAGACCCAAATAATCACACAGAAAGTATATTAATTACAGCACTGTTTGGCCAAAAGTTTAGGCATATTTCTACCTAGCTCTTATATCTTAAATTAATCCATTTCTATTAATCTGTGTATTACGTCGAGGCTGTGGCTTACCAGGAAAGTTTCTGACATCTAGCTCCTTGGGCAGCTATATGGCATCTCTCTGATTCCACCTACTCCCTCTATATATCTCTGTTCAGATTTCCCACCTGGCTTTATTCTGCCACAGGCCAAAGTAGTTTTTTATTAATCAATGGTAATAAAACATACAGCATGTGGAGGGGAATCCCACAACACACACACACATATAATTAAAAATATGATTTTAGCCAGACAGGATGACACATGCCTTTAACCTCAGCACTCAAGAGGCAGAGGCAGGTGGATCACCCTGACATCTAGGCCAGTCTGGTCTACATAGTGAGCTCCAGACCAGTCAGGAGTAAATAGAAAGACTCTATTGCAATATATATTATGTATGATTTTAGTTGTAATAGAATTATATCACCACCCCTTTCCTCTCTCCAGCCCCTCCCAGCTACCTTCCCTTGAACTCTCTTATTTTCCCCACTTCTCAACTTGATGGCCTTTCTTTGATTATTATTGATATATACATATATGCATGTATGTGTATGCACAAATATATCTAAATAAAACTTCTGAGTCAGGTTCTTATTGTGAGTATATGATAAAAGGCTGATCACTCTACAATGAACAACCAATAGGAGAGTTCACGTGGCAGAGGCCAATTCTTGCTTGGCCAGCAGCAGTTATTGGTCTAAGGAGTGTACGTCATGATACAGCTAGCTCCCTTTCCATATTAATGTGCCCAGTGACATCGCCATTGTTCCAGTCTTGTTTCTGCACCCATTCTAGGATGGCCTGTCTCACAGCAGACTTCCCGGCTTTCTGACTCTTATAATCTCTCTGCCCCCTCTTCTAAAATGTTGCCTGGCCTATAGATGCAAGAGCTGTGATGTAAATGTATCCATGAGGGTAAACTCCCCACATCTGCTGATATCTACTTTGTGTCCAGTTGCGGTTTTCTCCATTTTCTTTGATGAAATGTGGTAGCTACATAATCTGTGAGTAGAAGGATAAGATTTAGAATGTAGTAAGGAACTGTGCCAGTCTAGCAAAAGCGATGGTAGTAGATTCTTTTCTAAGGCCCATGACCTCACTAGCCATGGGAATCTGGTTAAGTTTCCAGTTCTGCGTAGGATTTCCCTTTTCTTGAATGGGCCTTAAGTCCCATTAGAGAACTGTTGGTGACCACTGACAGGCGAGTGGCCCTTATTGCACCTTTGTGTTTTACAATGCTCATCATTATTTTTGTTCACAGGTGTTGCTACTAGGTAGGACAGTTTAATTGCTTTCTTCCCTTGGGAAGCTGCATAGTACTTTTTGGAACCATGGAAGCTAGATCACAGGAAAGAGGCTTTCAGGTCAGATATAGCCCAAATCATCTGAGTCCTATGTCCTAAGGATGCGGTGTTTTAGTAATGGGGTGGGGTCTCACCTTCAACTCCTGGAGGAAAACCAAGGGTTATACTTATAGTATATACTGTTTTGTGAGTCACTTGGACTTCTCTGACCAAACATTTAAAAGTGGGTTTCTGGGTTTTTGTTAATCTATGATTCTTTAGAGAGCATTGTCATGCGAAGGGGCTTAACTTCCTTAACATTGTGTGTGAGTGTGTGTGTGTGTGTGTTTGTGTGTGTGTTAATGTGCATGTGTGTCGTGTCTATGTCTGTGTGTGTATGTACATTTCAATGTATTATACATAATCTTAGGTAAATATAAAATAAGATCCCTCAAGGCTTTATCAAATAACCTTTGTGTTATTTTTCTCCCTCCTCTGTTTTGACTTCTTTTGTCCTCCCCAGTTGGAGCCCCCCCATTTTTCTACTTCCTGCTTCATATCACATATATCTTGCTATTCTCCTTCCAACCCCTCCACATATGGCCCCATTATACTTTTCTCATTTATGTGTTTACTTCATGTAATATGTTCAAAGCTAGGAAGCACAGACGAGACAGAACACATAGAGTTCATCTTTATGGGTCTGAGTCACCTCACCGAATATAATTATTTATAGGTTAATCCATTTACTTTCAAATTTAATTATTTTTACAGATGAATAGTATTTTATTGTATATATTCATTCATACCACAGTTTCATTATCCAATCATTTGCTGAAGGAAATTTAGATTGTTTCCATTTTCTGTCTATTGTGAATTGGCAGTCACGAACTATGTTGAGCAAGTGTCTATGGAGTAGATGTTGAGACCTTTAGGCATAGCCAAGGACTCTGTTTGACAAGAAATTAAGGCCAGTCAATGACAACTGGGATGTCATAAGACAAAAACACTTCTGTTCAGCTAAGGAAACAATTAACTGAACAAAGAAGAAATATACAGAATGAGAAATAATCTTTGATAGATATATATATCTGACATTAATATACAGAACATACAAAGAATTAAAAGAAAACCCAAAGAATCAAGGAAAGAGATGACCCAACTAAAAATGGGCAAGGGATCTAAACAGAGCATTTTCAACAGAAGAAATAAAAATTGAATGAGAAATACCTCAAAAAATGTTCATTATCCTTAGCAATCAGGGAAATGTGAATTAAAACAACTTTGAGAGTTCATTTTATCTCAGTTATAATTATTAAGGTCAACAAAATAGCAGACAAAATTATGTTGATGTTGAGGAGAAAGAGGAAGTCAAATTCACTGGTGGTGAGAATGCCAAGAGCAACTCTGGAAATCAGTATGGAGAATGTTTAATTATTTTAATGTCCTTTCCTATTTAGGGTTAAATATTTCAAGATAAACAATGATACAAGGAATGCTTACTCTCTTGTTTCCGACTGAAATGCTTTTCCTTTAGCTGGCATCTCTCTGCCTGTATGTAACCTCCATCCTAGTCAAGAAGGGTGTCAGGAATTCTGCTCTGTCAGACTGTGGAAAGGGACTGTAGCCTTATGCACGCAGTCCTTGACTCAGCAACTCTGGCTCTTTTCAACAGTTCAGATGTGGAATTTCTTACCAAAGCAGACCAGCCCTCTCCCACTAACTCCTGTCTACCTCCCGTTGTCTGATGCCCTAGAAGGAGCAATAGAAGATCAAACTCGGGTGAGGGCATTTCTAGCATGTTGTTTTGGTATGCGCCCCGTGGAAATAACTAAGTGAAATAGACACAACTTGGAAACCATGAAAGTCGTTCAATATAGGAAGTGTTAGGCTCTAGGAGTTCTGAACTCAATTAGAGCAGAAGCCATGTGAGTTTTTACATTTATTGACTTCCATACGTTGAACCATTCCTGTACATCAAGGATAATGTTAAGTGGGTCCTGGTGGATAATCTTTTTAATACATGCCTGTATTTAGTTTGTATTTTATCGAGTACTTTTGCTGTTAGATTTAGGAAATGTATTGGCATATAGTTTTCTTTGTGTTGTTGTTGTGTCTTTGCTTAGCTTGGTGTTAGAGTAATACTGGTTTCACAGAGGAGCTTTAAAGCACAGCTTCTCTTTCTAATCTTTTGAACAATATAAAAATATTGTTTGTACATCTTCTTTGTAAGTCTGATAGAATTCTTTTATGAATCCACCTGGCCTGAGCTTTTTTAGTTAGAAGATATTTTATCACTCTTTCCATCTCTTTATTTGCTTTGAATCTCTTTAAGCTGTTGATCTCTTCTTGGTTTAATGTTGGTGATTTGGATGATTCTAGAAATTTATTCATTTCTTTTAGTCTTCTTTGATGAAAAGAAACACAAACAAAATAAATTTAAAATCTTAAGAATAGGGACATAGTAAAACTTACTGCTACAGGATTGGAGGTCAATGGATATAGAACTTTTTTATCTGTGAGCTATGGGGATATTTCTTTATCCATTGAAGGAGAAATTCCAGAAATTAAACCAGACAGTAATGTGGCTGAGAAGATTAATTCTGGGTCTTGTGGGTTGACTGCTGTATCTCTAGATTGCTGATGACCCTGTTCTTCAGCTTGTAGAGCCGCTCAACTCTAGACTTTTGATCCCAATCATCACTGAGGAAATCATCCTATTTGTATTGGTTCCATAGGTTTTGGCCTTCCTCTGACATTTTTCTTTGATGTAGAGCCCTATTGTAGTTCAGTTAGACTTCAAATTATTTATGTAGTCATGACTTTGAACTCCTGGTACTCCTGCTGTCTCATCTGAAGCAGTGGGACTACAGATCTGTACCACTATATCTAACTATTGTTGTGTTAATACTATAAGGAAGTTTAATTTGTAGCTTTGCCAGCTCTCCCAATACAGAGAGAAGGGTTCTGAGTCAAGGAACAAATTTCTAGATAGCTTCCATTTCTTCTGAATAGTTCAAGAAACATCCTTATAAATGCCCCATTGCAGGACAGTTAGCTTGGGATACTTCAACGACTTACCAATAAGCTTGGAAAGTTTCTGGAATCTGAATATGTGTCTTTGACCTCCAATCTTATGTTCTCATTTGAATGTTAAATTCTTATTAAAATACTACTGCTTACTCTTAAAGCATAGTAAAATTACACTAGAATCTGTGTAGATCCCTAAGACAGTTGTTCTCAGACTTCTTAATGCTGCAATCCTTTAATAAAGTTCCTCATGTTCTGTTGACCCCCAGCCATGAAATTATTTTCATTTCTACTTCATAACCATAATTTCCCTAGTGGTATAAATCATAATGTAAATATCTGTGTTTTCTGATGGTCTTTGGAGACTCCTGTAAAAGGATCATTTGACTTCCCCCGCCAAAAAGGTTCTTGATGCACAGGTTGAGAGCCACTGCTCTAAGATAACCATTTCAGACTGAGGTAATTTATGAAGCTAACTCATCATATTTGCTTTGGGATCTCAAAATACTGCACAAGTTCAGGCAAAAGATCCAGCGTAGTCACAAGCAACTTTTAAAGCATATGTGTTCAGATAGATTCAAAATTTTACTCCAGATGTGCCCCATCTATGAACTGTAACATGTTGAAGAACGAGACTCATGAAGCTTAGTTACTCAACCCAATAATAAATAAAATTCGCAAAACCAAAGAAAATCAAAACCTTTGCCTGGAGGAAACACAGTGCAGAGTATGCATCTGGAAGGATTTGCATGGTTTGACTTTCTGTTTCAAGGGTCTGTTCCAGAGTGGAGTGATTCTTATCTCAGAATGGGGCATGTTGTTTTCATCTCAGGAGCAACTTCTTCTAATACAAAAAGGGAAAATGTGTGTCCATTTGTACTTCAGGAAACCAGAATTGTATAGTGAGTGCTTGCTCTGGCCAGGAACCTCACCTGTTCTCCTCAGACTAAGATGTGACAGAGACAGATTACTTGGTAGCTTGGTGTGACGGGATAGTTATAGACTTTACATGTATAATGTACAAGCACTCATTTAAAGACATGATCTCACATGTCCCTGGGTTGTCCTCATACTCAAGTGCTGCTTAGCACTTATTATCTTTATTACTAATAAGGAACACAAGGCCTAGATATTAGTGAATGCAAAATGCATTATACCAATATTTCAATGCTCTTCCCAGTCTCTCTAGAGCCTGATGGAGCGTTAATGTTTTGTATTTTTATTTGGATGTATTCTGCCTATGGGGGCATTTGTGCATCAATACCCTGTTTTTTCCTGGCATACTAAAGTGGGGTACCAGTAGGCATTGCATCTATGTTCTCACTGTGGACACAGACAAATGCTTGTTGTAGAGAATGGATTGCCTGGTGTCTTTGCTGATAAGATCATCCCTCTATAGCTCAAGCTTGGGGAGCTGAGGTTGTGCCAAGCACTTTCAATGTCAAGCAACCCTTATATCTTGGTGATACTCTACCATGTTGTCTGTACAACTGTATTGTAGTTAAGGTATGACTCTCTTTTCTTTTTCTTTCTTCTTTCTTTTCTTCCTTCCCTCTTTCTTTCTTCTTTTCTGTGATACTTGTGTTTGAACCTGTGGCTTCACTCATGGTAGGCAAGTATTCTGTCACTGAATCATATTTTTATCCCAGGCTTTTTTTCTTCTATTTTTCCTTAACATGGGTTTCCTTAAGTAGCCCAGTCTGGTCTTGAACTTTTTGTCCCCTTGCCTCAGCCTTCCTGGAAGCTAGTAGGCCCTGTCAATATATACTTTCTTGAAATTCTAGAATGCTGTTCACACTTCTGATCCTATAGCTACAGAGCATATAATAACTTATTGTTTTTCAAGAAAGACCTTTGGGCATTTTGAGCTAGCTCTTGCAGCCTCATACCTCAGTTCCTTTCAACTTTTCTTCCCCACAAGAAGCCAGTTATTACATCAGGCTCAATTAATTTCTATATACTGTTTGGTTCTGCTGCTCTCCATTATATTCAGGGGGTGAAGATCACCATATGTGTTGAGGTACCCAATCACTTCCAATGATTAGAACCTCCTCTTGATGTAATCAGCAGAAATCAGGACCTGAACTAGTGTATGGTGTGGACTTAATGACTACAGTCATATTTACTATTTCTTTGACCAAAATTGAGTGGCAGCTAGAATCAAAAAAAAAAAAAAAAAAAACCTCAGTCTTCAAGAACAATGATGGTTTGTCAAAACTTGATGAACCTGTCTGCTTAGTTAATGAGCTCAACGACACAACCTACCACTTCCATCCTCACTATTTACCACTTCGATCTTTACTACTCACCACCTTCATCCTCACCGCCTACCACCTCCATCCTCACCATCCACCACCTCTATCTACACTATCCACAGCCACCTACTGCTCCTCCATAACCTCCCAAGTCATCATCTAGCATCTTCGCCTCAAGGATCCATGATCATATATAATTCCCCGTTTCTCTATTCCCAATGCTTCTTTCACCCATGTTTCAGTCTCATGATCTAGGCACACACGTTATCTTTAATAACTGTCTCTCTTCGCTCACTTTACACACCATGCCATGTCCTTGAATGTCAGTTAAGGGAATATTAGAAATCTTGTCAGATGCTTAAAAATAAACAAGTTACTTAGTGAAAAGCTTGTTGCAAAGAGAGGCAGTAAAATGAAGTCAAAGCACGCTAAGTGTCCACACTTGGAAACGCTGCAAGTGTTGTAAGCCCAGTGTGCTTATGCTTCTGCCCTAGCAGGCCTGTTTGTTCTGGGAGATGTGAATTGAGATATTGTCACAGGCCAGCTTGGTTGGAGTAATTGGATGCCTAGACTTATTCTTCACCCCTCATGTCTTCTCTTTCCTTTCTACTATCTCCTGGCACCTGGGAGATGTTTAGTATTTGTTTATAGAATGTGAGCATAAGGCTGAAACTTCTTGAATGAGGAAATTAGACTATGGGCCTGAATACTTACTACTGAATGGCCACCATGATTGACATCCAGCCAAATCCCATTGGAATGGGTGACAAATTGCAACAGACATATTTATATGTGTTTATATAGTGTTCTTGTCCTTCTCATGGTAAGTATGTGGACCATTTATTACATAGATGAATTACTGAGTCTTGAAGTCAGATAGACCTGGGCTCAGGTGCAAACTCTGCTGCCTCAGTGGACTTGGCTTCTGAGGAATTGTTTCCATTCTTATTAATGCTTGTTTCAGTGCTTGAATCAATACAGAAAACATTCTTAAATCTGATTTATGCCAAACACAGCACTGTGTGGGTTCAATGCTACTTAGTTTTACCTAAATATTATGATACAGCTTGCTATAGGACATACAAGATCTTCTAAAGGTCACCTAATTCAGAGTTTCCAGGACTAACTGGTCTGAGGTAGGTGGATGAATGCTACATTTTCCACAGCTGTGGGGGGCAGGGCAGAAACAATAACAGAGGTGAGAGAGTTGCCTTCATTGGTCTTTTAGTTTTTATAAACCAGCTCAAATCCCCTTCATGGTGAGGACTCCAGTACGCCACAGCAAATTATTCTCTTGTTCTTTATTCTAATATGTATCCTCAAATCCTGGTGGGTATTCTGATCTCCAGAGCCCATGCCTTGAAGCCAGGGAAGATACCAGCCCCTTTCATCAGGAGTTCATGCGTAGGGCCCATGTCATGGCATATAGACTCAGCAGCATTTTGTTGAATTTTCTTGGGTAACATAATTTCTCATATTGTAGAATAACAGTAAAATAACATAATGTAGCTATGCCAGTAAATACCAAGGTTTGGATTTTTTGCTAGACATATGTATTTTAACTATTAATCAAATATGCTCACACATTATTATTAGAGATACCCTTAACTAAAACCACATAAAATATTTCTAAAAATATTTGAGAATTTACTATCTGTAATGCTTTTAAGAACTAAAGTTTATTGTTTATTCTATACTGTAACAAAATTAGCCTCTTTAACAGATAGCTTTAAGTCCTTAACATAAAACTAAGGATGGATTTTTCAATGTCTAAAATACATGATTTTGGTCCTAGACAATTGCTGATTTTACCTTTGAATATACAACAGTCCGTTTCTTGTCTATGCATCCATTAGCATGTTGCAACACTTTGATAGCAGACGTTCCTCCTGAGACAGCCCTGATAGAACTGCCTAAGCCCCACTGAGCCTTCCCTATCCTAACAGCTCATTAGTTTTCCTGGAATTTCCATTTGCTTTTTTCCACTTTTAAAGATAATGAATAAAATCTCCTCTTCAGTTCCCTTTTTCCTTTCTCTTAGGACACAATTCTGTATTACCACCCCCTCTCTTTCCAGAAACACCCAATGTACACATATTGAAAAGTGCACTTCTACTCAGCCAGAGGCAACTCTCTTGCTTGGTAAGGTTGTCATAGAGATAATGGAACTAGAATTACACTCAGCCACAAAAAGTGAGCTTCAGCAGATATCCTCAGCATTACCTAACCCGCAACAGAGCCTAGTATACAGTAGATCAAAACTATGTTGAGATGGACATATATAATCTACTGGTTGAAGCACAAAATCATGAAGTAATCACAGTTGGTGCAAGTATGATACTGTTCACATGTGTATGTGGTTTAAATTTTTATCTTTAAGCCTAGTCCAGGTTCTCCAAGAGTATGTGACAAGACAGAACTAAATTATATGTGTTTTCTAGTTTTGTTTTAATGAAGAAGATACATCTGAAATTAATAAAATAAGGAGAATAAATCTGACTCAGAACTCTCAGATTACAAGAAAAGAGAAAAGAGAGAGAAAGAGAGAGACAGAGAGAGACAAAGAGAGACACACAGAGAGAGAGAGACAGACAAACACACACACACACACACACACACACACACACACACACATGGAGAGAGAGAGATATCTAAAGCTGTTATGAAGTCTCCCGTGGTTTCAGCAGAGCTGTCAGAAGAACCCGCTGGCTGTCCTGAGGATCTCATGCTAGGTTGGTTTTGTGAACACAAGTATCAGTTTTACTCTGGCTACTTGGAGACCTACAATACATAACAAGGTTCCTCCTGAATATGCTACTCTACTTTCTAGAATTAAGTTTCTTCATTTCTAAGTTGGAATAGTTTATTTTGTGTCTGATAGATAAAGATTCAGGCAAAAATTTTATTGACCCAATTCTCTTTTGTCTGTGGTTTCTTGTAAAGTAAGAATGAAAGTTGTAGAAGGTACCCTGACAATTAAAACCTGTCTCTTCTTTCAGTGCATGGTATAGCTTGGAGGAGCAAATCTTCCTTCCTTCCTGTCCCTCCACCTTCTCTGTGACTTTCTGGGATGGAGCTAGGAGTTCTTTAAGGAAATATTCTATCTTGTAAGGAAAGTAAATCTTAGTATGTCTGCGAATACAGAATATTAAAGGCAAAGAGAATTGAGCGCAAATTGTCTACATGATGGACTGTATGGCTGCATTGCAAGGGGCATGCAAATGACCCCGCACACTGTAGTTCTTAGATATCGAACTCTTGAGTATAGAAGGTCGATAAGTAGTCAACTTGAGGGACAGCTGGGTTACTGGCACTTCATCTGATCATGGATGCCATTGAACAGAATGAAGGCAAATTGGCATGATTTCAACTGATCTGAAAGAAATGGGAAGCCACCTCACATGGATGCCCAAGTGTCACTCCTGATGGTTCTGGCCCTTCTGATAGTCAATAGGGCTTTACAGTCCCATTCCAGAAGAAAGGCTTGACTATGTACTGAGCCTTGAATATCTGTTGTATGTGATCTTCCACACAGAGCTAAGTCTTAGCCAAGCTTGTCTTTCCTTTACAGAGCATGAATTCTACTGTGCAGAAAGTTGCCACAGTGACCCTCCAGGGTAGTTCTGTTTGTTAGGTAACGGAGGATTCATGTGTTCATTATTCCCATGTTTATCTAAGAGCTATTAAGCTTGCAAGCCTTTTCTTGTTGTAGTGAATGATTAATCGGAGAACCACAGTATCCATGACCATGGATATCAGCAGAGAGTCAGTGCTCAGTCTCTGGGAATCTCACCCTTTACTTCTGTCCTTGTGCTTAGATATTATCATGCAAATACTGAGGGAGTGGCCATTGTCTAAATTGTGAGTGTCTTTGGTTTTAGGGCATTTTTAGTAAATAAAGGTTTTGTGTTTTTACATAGCAGAGTGGCTTTATGACCTCATTTTAGTTGCATGAAGATATTTACCATCCAAGGATGGTGAAGGCTTACTCTGCAGATCTTTAATCTACAAAGAATACAGAATAGGTGAAGAATTGTCAAAATTCAGACAGAAAACCATGATACACCTGAAACAAAAATGGGCTCAAAGTCAAGTTACCGGAGAGAAAATCAAGAGGCTAAGACCCTGGGAGAAGACCCTAGCCTCACAGGCAACTGGAAAATGAGATATCAGCCACAGGAAGATGACACCAAACTGGAAACAACACGAATGGCTTCTGACGAGACTAAAGGTGAAGAACTTTGCTTTCCTTGTGTGCTGAAAATTTCCTCACTCTGCTCTTCTGTTCTCTCATAATCATTTCCAGTAAAATCCACATCTTCCATGCTGCTTCGTATCGGAAACCTTCCACTGCAAGTTTCGTAAGTCATAAAGGAGTGTTCAGTTTTGTCTCTATCCAGTTATGTGTCCACTGCTATAGTCTGGTTCTATCTGTGTGATTATTTTACCTTACAGGTCCACGTGCTGTGTGTACATCCTGCCATTTTTCTCTTTGCTCAGTCTTACTGGGGTAAATATTTACTAAAGTCTCCATCAGAGACACAGAGACAGGGTGGATTAGAACAGTAACTGTCTTTCTGCTGTGAACATAGATTCTTTGTTTTGGAAACTGGAAGCCTGTGATGGTTGGGAGGGATCCTTTAGATGAGGTTCCTTGGGGACCAAGACCTTGGTGGGAGATACTTCATCTCTGTTTCATGGTCTTGAACTCAGCAACTGTCTCTCAGGCTCATTGATGACTGATGGCCCTCTGTTCTTCTGGATGCCCCAAGATCTACTGGTTCCAATAGTTTTTCAGGGGTCTGTCTGTTCCTTGTGCTTGCTTCCTAATATGTCAACCCACTCTGGTAGAAAAGCCTAGGAGGCCTCCATCAACCCTTCCAGTACTGCCCTCCAGGTCCAAACACCCCCACCAGAATCCTGTAGATTTGGCCCATGACTGCAGACTGTGTATACAGGAATTCGAACAGCAAAGGTAGAGATACGCTTTGGTTCATGCCACATCTAGCACAAATATCACGAAACTTTCCATGTAGTATCACTGTCCCTAGCTCAATGACAACATAGCTCCTTTCTGTTACCTGCATTAAATATCCAGGCAGGCCTACCAGTGAATGGAGAGAAATCACCATGCTCCTTCCAACCCTCCTCCCTGACTGTGTCTGAGTTTGTAAATGAGATTTCTTTATGTTCAGTGGGAAGCATAGGAAGTATTGTGCTCTGAGTCAGGGAGGAGGAACAAGACCCATGGGCAAGACGTTACCCTGCCAAGAGCAGATGTGTTGGCTGAACTTGTAGCCCTTTATCATCCAAGGGGAATCTGCCAGGTCGGGGTACCATTTAACAAGATCAAGGACATCCAGTGACCCAAAGGCAAGAGGTGGGGCTATGCATGAGCCACATATATCCATCTACATGCTGACATGCTAGTTCAGAGAGCACAGCTTCAGAGTAAATGACAGAATAGTGTAATAGAATAAATGCTTCAAAACAGACTTGGATAAAGGGGCTTTAATAGCAGATAGCGAGTATCTGCTTTTATGAAAACATCATACCTTCAGCCTGCGAGCAGCAAATGGACATGGTAGAAGTTGGGCCTGGATAAACAGGAAGCCTGCAATTGTGATCATGCCATCCTAGGGTAAAGTGAAGACCTATTTTCCTTCAATTTTTGCTTTTTATGATTTGATGTACAGTTGTTACAAGGACAGAATCATGACAGTGAGAAGGGAACATTGTGTTTTATATTGACCAGGTTTGGGTAGTACATCTCCTACCTTATAGCTTGCTGGATGATCTATAGGAGTAATTAATTCCACGAAAACAGGAGACTCATTGTCCGGTCATAGGCTTTCATTCCAAACAGTGTGCATTGTTTTAGAAAAATCCAGCATCAAAGTCTTGAGGTGGGGCTGTGTGCATGCTCATTTTTCCTTCTCCAGGCTCATGCTTTAAAAGCAAGGACCTCCCTCTATATATCACTTTTGAAGAACTGAATCTTGAAGCTCCCATCTCTGGGGAATCCATCTGGACTTACGAGGAAACCATAAGCCTCGGATACATCATGAACTCGGGAATTTTTCAGCATGACAGAGGAGAAAAGATGAGTGTAACTAGTTACAAAACAAGTCAGGCCATGAGGCTGGTACCCTTGAGAGGATGGGAATCATTCAGGGATGGGGATCTTAGGTGGGGCATTTCCTCATAGCCATCCATGCCGTAGAATGTTATCTAAAATCTTAATAACATACAGCTTACTACATGCAAAAAATATAAGCTTTCCTTTCAGATTATCTATGGCCTGTCTTTAATGGGAATTTCCATTAAATGAGAGGACAAAGAGAGAGGCAGATTGTGTCAAGAATGTACCAGCTTCCTACAGTAGCAGGCTGTGTTCTTAATTCTCCCACTCTGAGGAGACATCAATGGACAGAAGCAGCAGTTTCCTGAACCCTGTAACTGTAACCCATTGGCTGGGGACACAGGTAGTAGGGCGTTGATACTCCAAAGGTATCATAAAAGAAATGTTAGTTACACTGTCCTCAGCAGGGGGCTACTATACCTCAAATTTGACCATATAAACAGACATGTTACTGTGTATGAATATTAATGAACAGCAAAAGGTATCAGATTCCTGCAGCAGGTGCTACGCCTGTTAAGTTTAGTGCCAGCCTTCCTCACAAAAGCCTGAGTTGGACATACCTTAGAACACTGAGGGCTCCTTCTGACCCCTCTCTTTGTTTTCTTGGCTCCAGCTCCTTTTCTCTTCCTCACTGGGATTGTGAACTTTTGGCAGAACTTTCTGGGAACCCCCTCTGAGTCTTAGCAGATCTCGTTAGGGTGATTTGTGCTGGGACAAGAGGACAGTGAAGAAGAGAGGGCCTTGGGGTGACAGAGGCAAACAGAGTTCTGCTGCTGCAGCCAATGGAATTCCAGGAACAATCAGAGACGGGACTGCCTCCTCCAGAGCCCCCAGAGAGCTCAGGTTGCTCATCTACAGAACACTGAGAGTAATTCCTACTGTTTTAAGCCACAGAGGTATCCTTCTTTTTTTCATGTCAGTCATAGCAAGCAAATGAGGATATGGTAGTACGAAGTAAAAAATTGTTGTATCATTTACTTTGTGGAATGACTTTAGAATTGCGTCCGAGGCTAGAGACTGGGAGGATGTTGGAGTATGTGGGAGAGAAGACCAACAACATCCTATAGTGACTGCTGAAAGACACTGATAGAGATACTCATTCCAATGGTTTACTCAGAGGGGTCACACATCTCCATGACCAGGATATTGTGGGGCTGAGAATTTATGCACAGATATCACCAGGATATTAACACATTCTCAGATGCTAGAATAGTGGTTCTCAACCTTCCTAATGCTGTATCCTTTAATTTAGTTGCTCCTGCTGTGGCGATCCCCAAACATAAAATTTATTTATTTTTGGATACTTCACAAGTGTAATTTTGCTACTGTAATGAATCATGATTTAAACATTTTTGAAGACAAAGATTTGCCAAAGGAATTGTGACCCACAGGTTGAGAATCACTGTACTGGAAGATGATGGTGTGTGTCATGAAATTGCGGAGGACTTGGACAAGTTCTCTGCACTGCTGGACACTATACTGGTGACTTTTCTATCATTGTAAGAATTTACTTGACAGAAAACTATTTAAGTGAGGAAATATTATTTTGGCTGAAGGATCAAGGAATATAGTTCATCATAATTGGAAGACATGGGAGATGGAAGGTCTAGCAGCTTGGACAGTGAAAACTTCATCACATCTGGGCAGATCTGGAAGAAACGAGAGGAAAATGCCAACTCTCAAATGGCTTTCTCCTTCCCATCTTTTATTTAGCCTAGGACTCCAAGCAATGCGATGGTGACATCAATATTTAGAATGGGTCTTTTGTTATCAGTTAAATGTCTCTGGAAATTCACTCAAAGATGTACCTCCTAGGAGGTTCCAAACAAAATAAAGTTGACAGTCAAATTTTGCCATCACAGATACAGAACTTGCCCATGATAAACCTAACCATAAAACTTAAGTACATTTGGAGATAACATTTGGAAGGTATGGGCCGGATGCAGCTTGTCGTTCTCACTAAAATACAAGAGTAAAAAAGAAAAGTAGAAGAAAGACCCTCTGATGCCAATGATTATAGCCTAATTTTGAAGTAGCTTTTGCCGAGGGGCAAGGTTAAATGAAGCCATGTCGACTGGAGAAGGCTAATCCAATGAATGGCATTATAAAATCTCTAGGAAACAAATACATTAATTACCAAAGAAGCACAAAATAGTATAGAGCAGCCGTAGCATGCCAGAAAACTTTCAGTACTAAAGGGTAATGTTTCATATTAACACCCTGGACTTTGATGTTCTTAGGAGACAGGTGTTATAGGAGGAGCAGCCGAGTCCCACTGCCCGGCTAGCTTAACCCCCGAAATAACCACACAGAAATTGTATTAACTAAATTACTGCCTGGCCCATTATATCTAGCCTCTTCTTGGCCAACTCTCACATCCTGATCTAACCCATTTCTACCAATCTGTGTAACACCATGAGGTCTTGGCTTACCAGGAAACATTCTAACCAGCATCAGTCTCAGGCAGGAGCTTCATGGCATCTGCCACACTGCCCTTCTTCCCAGCATTCTGTTCTGTCTACTCCACCCACCTAAAGTGCTGCCCTATCAAAAGGCCAAGGCAGTTTCTTTATTCAACCAATGAAAGCAACACATAGACAGAAGAACCTCCTACATCAGATAGGAAGGGTCCTGCCTTCCTGTACTCCATGCATCTGCTGTGTTTGGAACGATTTCCAAGAACGCCAACACTGATGGAAGGCAATACGTGTTTGTGATCATTTATTCTTCTGTGAAATAAATGTACAAAAAGAGATGAGCTGTATTTTGAGTATTATTCATCCAACTCAAATCTGCTGCAAACTCAGCAAGTTAGGTGAGGCTAACAGCCTACCCTTCTCAATATCCGGAGCACTGTTTGTACCATGTCCCAGTTGGCAGGCTGTGAACAAGGCCTCTTTGGGAACGATATAAATCCAGTTCATCTCCATTTGTGAATAAGGACCAATTTTAGTAAAAAGGAAAACCTGGATCCATTTCTTGTACAATATGTAGATAAAAACCAAAATGAACCAGAGTCACATAAAGAAACTCATCCTTAATATGCATTATGGAAAATATGGTTAAAAAGATTTTTGAGCTATTGCTTAAAATCTACAAATAATATGGGAAGTGTGATAAATTTTATTGTATTGAAAGTAACTTCATGGCAAAAAGCATTAGAAAATTACAAATTTGAGAAAGTATTTACAAGTTAATAACACACAAAGGAGTAATATCCCTACAGATATGTCAAAGATGTCTAAAAACAGAACTGAAATACCAATATCACTATAAAATACCTTAAGAGTATGTGTGGATTATGCAATGGGGAAAAAATTAAATGATTGTTAAATGATAAACCTAGTCATCATCAAGAAATTCAAACTAGATGAAACACAACCATTTTCTGAAAGGTAAAACTCAGAGTTTTCTACATTTCTGGTGAAAGCAAAAACTGGTCAACTCACTGTGGATAGGATACTTAAAATGTATAACAAGATATCCCACTGTTTCTTTATAGGGGAACCAATCCACACACCAGAGACTTAGACTCGAGAGTGGAGACAATGAAGCACGTGGCATGCTGTGACAGCCCACCAGAAAGTCAGCTCAGATACATGTCAACCAGACAGTGAATGTTTTAGTCAATGTGGTCATGCCTGTAAGCATGATACATGCTAAAAGCCCTAGACAGCAGCAATGTGAGAAGTTATGAATATGAGTGAACTACTTCTAGCATATGTCAAAAGGAAAATCAAGGTGGGTAGAAAGTATATGTAGTATCAAAAGCATTTTTCCATGACAGGGAAATATACAAACGTATCATTTGCTTATATTGAAAATGTGAAATGGTGTCATATATGAGGCGCTTCTCAGGGGACAGCCATTAATCCATAGTCATTTCACTTTCATCTATGCCTTCTCCCCACGACCGTGATAAAAATGTCAGCTACTGTGCAGGCTTAGTAGTCATGATTAGAAGAAGATACCAAGTTAGAAAATTTCCAGAATCAATTTCAAATTTTGGGCTTAAGATTATCAGGATAAAGGTGCTGATTCATTGAAGCCTACACAAATTGTATATGTAATAGAAAGGTCACAATATGAAGCATTCTGGACTGAGCATCTCTATAACTGGAACTCAACCTGCATTGGCTTCATATTGTTGCTGTGACTACTGAACATAAACTTGGTGACTGATGCAGTTGGAGGCTGCTTGTTTGCTCCTGGCTGCCCAAACCAGAAATAATCACTCAGAAACTATATTACTTAAATCACTGCTTGGCCAATCACTTAAGTGTATTGCTAGCTAGCTCTTATATCTTTGGTTAACCCATTTCTATTCATCTGTGTATTGCCACGTGGATGTGGCTTACCAACAAGGTTCCAGGTGACGGCTTGCATCTTTCCCCTCTGGCAGCTCCATGGCATTTGGCAAATTCTAACACTCGTACAGAAGAGCTAACTTTTAGTTGATATGATTGTTTTAAACTATCTTTAGTGAACGTTATCATACTGTTTTATCCTAGGTGTGTTGGCTTCTCACTGATGGTTTATAGCCACAAAATATTATATAATGTTACATAATATACATTTTTTTTTCTATGAAAGGGAAACTCATAGTCACTAGTTCTGTACTCACTTCCTTACAGAGCATTCCCAGAAGTGGGTCAGAGTGGAACAGGCGTCTTCACATAAAATGACAAATAGAAAGACCAAATTGCTTTTCAAAAGTTCTGTATTAGTTCATAAATCAATCAATGTGCATTGAATTAACATAACTTTACCAAAGCAGAGCTTTAAACTTGGGTTGTTAATTTCATATACTTTCATATGACATTACTAACTGTGCCTCATAGATGTGGGCAGGATTATTATTATTATTGGAGAAAATCACTTCACAGAGAGTAGCAGTGACCTTGGTCAGGCAGCAAGTTTCTCAATGCACTCCTGGCTTCCTGAGCTCAGCCGTGTTGTGTACAGACCTGTCTAGGTCACTTTGTAGTCCATGCTTAATTGGTGAATCATTTCCAATAGGAAAACACAATTCTATTAAACCATCTTCTTTGGATATTAATGTGATTTCTGCTTCGTAATTTCCTTCCCATTGTTCCTTCAGACCACTTAATATTTCATATTGGTAATGAGTAAGTTCTTGCTATTCAGCGCTAATTTTAAACCTTGCATCTATTTTTACAATACCCCTTTTCAGTACATTAAATAACTGTAATTCATTCTTGCTACAAACATAGGCTGTGGCTTTACCCTGAAGCCACACACTTTCTTTGCTATGTTTTCCCATAAAGCGCTTAATCTCTGTGATCATAGTCAGTTCTGATGGCTATCCAGCGTATTTTACAGATTTCTGCACTGGATTCATACATGAATATGAGCCCCACTATGTGACAGACATAACCTTTCAATGATGGTGTGGATATGAGATTCCCTTGTATGTGAGGATATGAACTCTACTGTGTCCGTGGATGTTTCACAAAGATAAACACTCTTCTAGGGTTGTTTTGCTGATCTCTTATTGTGTGTGGCAGGAGGAGAGAGGTCTAGGTTGAATACAGTTGGTCCAGATTCAAGGTTAGAGTCAGAAAGAAAATGGCATTTACCAGGAGCCTACTAGGAAGCAAGCCATTTATTATCACAGTTTTTGTGATTAAGTTGTTTTATACTAGTTTGTAGGTAAGGAAATAGACATTGTAAAGTAACAGGATTTGGTAGATTTACTACCCCCTTATAGTTTTATATATATTTCATATACGATTTTATATATATTATATATATGTATATTATATGTATGTATATTATCACACTATATCCCATCTCATTTTTAAATATTGCAAACCCCATGAAATGCTCCTGATATGTGAATCTCTGACTCACAGTGGTTTGACCAGAGGTATTCTGTCTCCAGGACACATTTGGAAAGAATGTGGGACTCTGGGCAGTCTCAGCTGGAGGAAAGATGTTTCAAGCATCCTGGGGGTGGAGGCTGGCATGTCATTTACTGCAGGGTCATTGGAGGAAGGCATGCATGGGGCAGGTTCATGCTTTCTCTGACACTGCTGCTAGAGGCGAAGGGATAAAAGTTTACACAATGAAACCGTTAAGGAAAATGGGGGAGTGGATCTGGGGGAGAAGGGAGGTGGTGGGGAGGAACTGGGAGGAGTGGAGGGAGATGAAACGGGGGATATGAGAGAATAAAATTTCAAAAATCGCGTTTGAATTGACAGTGACATTTTGTGCATTTCTCGTGGATGTATACAAGGTGTAGTTCTATAACCTTGTGATCACAGTGAGGACTCACTGCCTTCTCCCTTGCTCTATGCTGTTGTCCTCTTTCTTTCATGAGGACCCGTGCTGTGTGCCAGCCATGTAGCGTCTCACACCTGAAACTGGATATTCCTAATGAGCAACCACAGTACCCCCAGGAACTTGCTGTTTATCCAATCAACTACAGACCTATCTACTACGTATGCACTGTTTTCACCATGTTTTTAGAATGTTGCATACCACAAATCACAGCTTTAAATATCAAGAAAACTGGCTATCTCAGGATGAGGCCATGATTACCACACACCATGCCCTGGTTTCAGTTTGCATGGTCCTGGACACTGTTGCGCAGTAGACACTCACAGGCCGGTTGCTCACTCAGAAGTGTGAGACACTAGCAGATCTAGAACTCTGTGGTGCTGACACAGTTTCATCATCTAGAATGAAAATTAGTTCTTCATTGTGATCACAAGGTTAAAAAAAATCACCACCCTATGGACAAAACATCACTTTGAATATGTGATTTTAACATTTTCATCATGAAAATTTTTATTCATTTTTATAGGTTTTAGTTTCATAATCCATGTTGAAAACATAACATTGGGATTTTAAAATTTTAAGAACTGTCCAAGTAGGTTTCCTAATCACTTGTTGAAAATTTTAAAACTAAATCTCTACCTAGTAAAAAGCAAAAAAAGAAGATGAGAAAGAAATGAAGAGGAGGAGGAAAAAAGGAAAGGAAGGAAGGAAGAGGGAGGGAGGAAGGAAGGAAGGAAGAAACGAAGGAACGAACGAAGAGAAAAGAAAAGGAGAAAGAAAGGAAGAGAAAAGAAAAGAATAAGGAAAAGGTAGATGCAGCTAACAGAGTCGCATGCACACAAAAAAAGGGCAGACTGCACACATGTGCAGCTGGAGTCTTGTCCCAAGCAGATCTAAGTTTCCCTGTGAGGAATCAGAAGGCAGGAGAGTAGTCTAGCCTCTGCATTATGTTGGGCAGCAAGGTTCTTCTGTCCCGCTGAGCCATCACTCAAAAGCCTAGGTAAAAGGCAACTAAACCAGAGCCTAGGCCTTCCACAGAAGATTGTTTTGGAAAACAGCTGTGTTGGGGTAACTGACATTCACTTTAGGAATTTATACTTAATTCTGAATGACTGATAACAACTGTCATTTTTGATGTTTTCCTTCTAACTCCCTCTTTATTCTTGATGTTTTCCTTCTAATTCCTTCTGAGTCTCTCCTTTCTGCTATTACTAACTCATTTTAACTCTATTCTTTCTTTTACAGCTTATATACCCCAGCAAAATTCTTTCAAGCAATATAAAAATTACAATGTGGTTACATTTTGTTTTTCAAGTGAGTGATTACAATGAACACAAGTAAAAAAACAGCATGTTTTCCATATCCCTTACATGATTAAACATTTTATGTATTATGGGTAAAAAACAAATTATCTCAAGAACCCATGTACATTCATACCCAAGCAACTTGTTATAGATTAACAGTGTGTAATCAAGAAAGATATTCTTTTACTGGCAGGCTGCCTTTTGCTGTTAAAAAGAAAGGACCAGTCACTTTATTACTTATCTTGAGAGGTAATCATAGAAGGAATCTTAAATCACAAATCTAAACTTTTATATATGAAAACAATCATCTGGTTCTACTTTAAATCTCTAGGCTACATACCCACTCATCAATAGTTTTTATATCAGGAGACTGAGGGCAGAAATTGGTATAAGGAATTAATCACCACCTTTGGTCATCAACCAACCCTAGCAAGAAAGGCATGTCAGCTAATGATAATTGGTCTGCTTTGCTCTTGTTCCCTGATCTTAACCAGTTTCTCGTTCAATCATGTGCCTTTCTAAAACTTCAGATTGTCTTCTTGGGTTTTTCCCCTCAAAGCACTTTGACAAAAGCATCTAGTTTAACTTTAAGTTATTTTAAGGCTTTATTTCGCTATGATGTACTCTGAAACCTGTGAACACATCTCTTAACATTAAGGTTAAAAAAATTTAAGCTAGCTGGGCTACTGGGACTCAGCTGTTTTTTCTAAATCATTAACCTAAGCCACAGTCTATAGAGCTTCTCAATAGAAACTCAAGTGTTCTAGTTGTGTGACACTTCCTTGTTCTATTTTTTTATCATCAAAACTCTATTTAAACTAACATTATTATCATTTAGACTGTACAGTTTAGGAAGAAATCATCTTCATAATAGTCCACAGGTAAAAACACCCAGTGGAATGGGATGTTTCCATAAGATAAATACACTATATTACAGGTGATGAGAATGTCCCCATACCCATTCACACCGTACCTGATACCAGAAAAGGACAGCAGCAAACACGTGAAGGCACAGCAGAAACAAATGACATTCTGGAGTCTGAGGTCTCGGGTCTATGCCTCTCCACAGTTTACCCATCAGGGGTTTTCCTCCTAGTGGACTGACTCCCTGAAATCAACTGCGATCTTCTGCTCTGCTGACAGGGTCACTGGCACTATCCACATAGAACTAGAAAATGAATTGCCAGAAAACAACCTTTGAGCTCTCTTAAGTGCAAATATCCTATCCATGTGCATCTATAATGACCCAAGACCATGATGCTCTTCCTACTTTACACAGTCCCTGTTTTACTTTGATCTTGAGATTCCCTTCCTCCATCTGTGTCCTTGTGTTGGGCTCAGGGTCTTTTACTGCGTAATAGGGATGGCAGTCTGTCCTTTGTACTGACTCAGTTCCTATATTCAGGAGAACTGCAGTGGAGCAAGACAGGACAGAGGGGCCCCAAGAGTTGATTGTTGACATCCATTGCCACTGCTTCAGTCTCAGAGGCCTGTTCTAGGACAGAAAACACGAGACTGTGTGACCATATTCCACCTTCTACCTCTACATATAGGGAACAGCACTCAAGATGATGATGTGACCAGACTTACACTCTCATCCTTGTCCTGAGTTTGATCGCATGCTCTATTATTAGTGTTCAACATCTTATGAACCCAACTTCGAATAGTACCTTCTGCTAAAACTAGGGACTAATACATCTTGATATCAAATGTATCATGTTGGCCTCCCATTGATGCTGTCATCATATCTACGTGTCTGTTTTAAGTGGAAGGCCATAATAAGTCAAAGAAAGCAAGCTGCTATTGTATTTCATAAATATAGAAAGTGCGTGGAAGAAGACACACAGATAAGAAAGCTGAGTGAAGCAGAGGAAGGATGGACTGGAGAGGATATGTAAGTAAGAGCTCCAAAGTCATGAAGCGGTTTTGAGGTTTGGATGGTGCTTGGGCCTTTTCTGAAAGTCAAATTTTAGGGATTGCAAACCAGTAGAATGATTTGCGTCTTCCCCAGGACAGTGCCATGAGACTGACTCAGGAGCAGAGCATGGGGGACTGAAGATGTCCCTTGATGGATGCAACAGCATCAATTAAACATGGGTAGAGAGGAGAAATATGTCTCAAGTTTCTGGCTATAAACGTGATGAGTATGGAGATACTCACAGACCCTGGGAACAAGGCAAGAAAGGAAAACTTGATGCAGACGGTGAGGCAAATGACATGGTACCTGAGCTCTTGTGAGCAGATGGATTCCAGGAGGATCGAATAGGTGGGAGTCCTAATCAGGAAATAATCCCAGGCTCTGGCTTCTGTTTATTGTCTCTTCTTAGAATTTCCTTCCTCTTGAAATCAAAAGTTCATTTTTTCCTGAAATGAGAGAAGTTATTAACAACACATGTGTATGAAGAGTATGATATATGGATAGTCTCAGAAGACACCTCAAGCTTCTGTACAAAGGTCTGAGTGGCCACTTGTCTGTACCACCAATACCACTGTTCAGTCCAGCACGCAATGACATTAACAAGGCAGAAACCATTTCCTGAAAAAGTGTGGATGGACCTAGAAGCAATAAAGATGAATAAAACAGAAGCTCTTTCCCATTCCATGATTTAAAATACAAGAATCAGGTTGAAAATAGGTCTCAGTACATATGCCTGAGTGTTGAGAGCATTGTGTGTTTGCTTTGGCCTCTTTTATTCTAGTTGTTATTGTCTACTTTGGGTCCATACCTATGCTTTTGCTATTTTTAATGTTTTTCTTCTGACATTAGATATACTTTAAGACTGAAATAGTTTATATGTTTGAGATCTTTTTCCATTCTGATCTTTCTAATTTTAAGCCCATTTTTATTATTATAATTTGAAGGTAGGTTTTTATGATGTTAATATATTATCCAGGAATGTGTATTGCTATAGATTGCTTCTGGAATGGCCTTCCAAAGGCTGTATGTTGATGGCCTGTGGTACTGTGCACTATTAGGAGATCTCAAAACTTTATTTGGTAGGGTTTAGTGGGAGGAAGTTAGGTTACTGGGGATGTATTCTTTAAAGAGGAATTCCCTCAGGGAATAAGATGAGGAATGAAGGCAGAATGGGGTTAGTAAGGATGGCAATAAGGATGGAGAGGGGAAGAGTATGAAGATGAGGATTTGGAAAGACACCCATATTTGTTCCCTAAATGTAGATGAAAAGGAATGAAGGAGTACTTCCAAAAGTAGCTCAACTCATTACAAAACTGTAGCGTCAGCACCCTATTATCTTCCAGATGGCATTCAAACTTCTTTTGGGAAGAAGGGAAAAAGGCAGAGCAATAGAGTACATGAGGTAGGGGAGAGGGGGAGAAGCTCCTTCCTCCCCAAGGGCTGGGCTGTTGGTGGGAAGGGTGCGTTTCCTCCTGATCAGGAAGTGAGATCAGTGACTGTAAGACCTGGGCACATCCCTCTTCAGAGTTACTGTAAAGCTTTCTGGACAGTGGCTCTGGTAAGCCAAACCACAGGCATGGGGGTGTGTTGGGAAATAGCAAGATGAAACATACTCCTTCTCATCCTCTCACAATATAATCACCATTACAAACTTTCTAGAAAAGGGATCAGAGCTAGCCACCTGATCCTCAGAATGAACAAGCACTCAGCAGGGCAGATCCAGGGCCTTGCTCCGTCTTATATTACACTTGCACTCTTTTGAGCATCCCTAGGTGATTGGCTCGTGCCTCCCTCTGAGGAGCCCGGGTTCTTTTTTAATTATTGCCCACAGGGCTGCTCTAATGTGCTGCTCCCTGACTCCCCACCAACTGCACTTGAATGAAGCTGACCTACACTTGGTGAATTATTGATCAGCAGTGGATGAAGTGAAGGTGGGAGACTACGGCTTAGGTTCAAGAGAAAACATTTTCCCTGTTTATCCAACTTTCCAATAAAGTGCTGGTGTGAAGCTTTGAAATGTGGGTTGTTGGTAGAGCATCGCAAAGCTGGCCCTGCAGAGTGGGCTCTGTAATGCGGATGTCAATACACGGCCTTTACTCAGTAGTTTCATGCAGATGTAAACGTTAGGTACTTCTTTTCCATTTTTTTCTAATCTCAGCTGAAACTAAAGCTTGCAATTACTTTTAGAAGAAAATGTGCCCTCATGGGGATAAAGTTTGCGTGTAAATGTTTGAGTTGATGTGACTGTGTGTAATTTTGGATTCTTAAGCTGATCTCTTATTTAACCAGACTTTAGCACAGTGTTCTTACACTTCACCGGGATGCTACCATCCATAGGTAGATGACTTTTGTTTTTGAATTTTTCAGTCTACGTTATTGTCTAGTAGTACTCTGCGTTACAGACAAAATGCTTGGGTTTTACTCAGTTGAAGGTAAAAGTAAAGATACTGGCTCACTTTATGTAAACAGAGACTAACTAGGCTTTCATTTCCTGGCCACCTCGACCCAAATAACCACATAGAAACTATATTAGTTACAACACTGTTTGGCCAATGGCTTGGGCATAGTTCTAGCTAGCTTTTACATCTTAAATTAACCAATTTCTGTTCATCTATGTATTGCCATGAGGCTGTGGCTTATCGGTAATGTTCTGACATCTTTCTCTTTCAACTCCACCTACTCTCTGTATCTTTGTTTTGACTCCCCACCTAGCTTTACCCTGCTAAGCCATTGGCTGAAACAGCTTTATTCATCAACCAATAAAAGTAACACATATACAGAAGGACATCCCACATCAACTTTGCATAAAGATACCAGCCCACTGTCTTGTGGTAGAGGGGCTCAGAAAGCAGCAAAGACCTACACAGCTCATACACAGATGGGGTTTCCAGGCCCTCTGATGGCCTCTGCTGTGGTTGTCTCAGTTTGAGGCAAAATGGAGAAAAACATCAGTTAGAGTTCTTTCTTGATTAATTCCAAATTTTTTATCACAAGTATTGTTTTTGCATACCTTAAATTATAGTCTCAAAATGACTTGAACCCCTGGACTAATTCTTTTCACCTGTCATTTGACAGCAATCCAGGGGAAGGAAGACAAAGCCAATGCTGGCTGATGACTTGGCTCACCCTGTTACGGAGTTCACAAGGCCCTCACTTGTGCCCGAAGCTATCTGTTTTGCTCACTCACCAGTCACTCGCCTCTTCTTAGTTCTTAGCATGTATTTAGAAAACAGTAAATATTCGATCAAAGAATAACTATAAAAAAGGGCAAAGTTGTACATAGACAACTTCAGATTTAATAGCAGTCTTCAAGGGTGGGGATGGGGAAAGTGGCACTTCTCCCAGTGAACAATGCATCAGCTGAACCAAGTGGGCTAGCTGCCAGGTCATTTCAAGACTGCTGTGTATTAATTGTCAAAGTTGGTCTATACTTTTTGTGGAGAGAGAAAGAAACCTTAAGACTCCATTCTGTTCCCCCAGCAAAAAAATCATAAAAAGACCACAGGCAAGTGCTAGCAGGTTTTAGCTCTGGTAGTTGTAGCTCTAGGTCCTGAGATAGCGACACACTGTGTGATTCTGTTTCCCAGGCTCAAGTTCTATGCAGGGATCACGTCAAGCTAGAAGCCAGTTGTAGGTCATTCCTGGCTAGAAGGAATGACCCCTTAGAAACTTCTTAAACTTTTTAGAATTTCTCATTAGTACTGGAAATTCAAAGTATAGTTTTGTACTCTGTCACGGCACTCACGGCTTTTTATCTATCTTCATAAACAATGATAGGATCTGAGAATGACATATTACTAAAAATCACAGACTATTATTACCTGGAGTCCGTTATGGCTCAAAAGCATTTACACTATCTTTCATTCCACTGCTCATATTCATTCGATTCTAATTACACTATATTTTCCCTAATTTCAAATGCATTGCATTTTACCAAAGTACTCAGTCCATCTGGCTCCAAAGGGAGACGGAAGATCGCCAAACTCCTATGTCCACACATCTCCCTTCTATCGTCTCCCTTCTAGCAAACAGAGAAATGAAAAAGAAATATGCACAGACCAGGGTTGGGGGATAGCAGGGGTAAGGCTCTGCATTCAAGCCCTGAGGAAATACCCCATGGGGGCAGGATAGGCCTTTTGTGTACCCTGGTTTGCCCTCCCAAATTTGAAGTTCATAAATATTATCATTAAAAATAGTTCACTGTTGGGCAAACTGGAGACATTGGGCATGGAAACATGAGGGATCGGATTGGGGTGTGGGTGGAGGGAGAGAGTACTGAAAGAGATGACTGGAAAGCGGAGCTTTGCAGGGTTAGAAACCTGATGCTAGGGAAACCTCCACAAATCTACAAAGATGACCCTGGCTAAGACTCCTAACACAATGGATTTCTAGCCGGAACTGGCCATCTCCTGTGATCAGATTGGTGACTAACCCAATTATCGTCATAGAACCTTCATCCATTAACTGATGGAAAGAGATACAGAAACCCACAGTCAAACATTAAGGCAAACTCAGGGAGTCCTACTAAAGAGAGGGAGGAAGGACTGTAGGAACCAGAGGGGTCAAGGACATCACATGAAAACCCACAGAATCAACTTATCTGGCTCATAGGAACTCAGAGAGTCTGAATCAACAGCCAGGAAGCCTGAATGGGACTGACATTAGGTCACATGTATGAGACAGATGTGTAGCTTGGTCTGCTTGTTGGACTCCTCACAATGGGAGCAGGGGCTGTGCCTAATACTTTGACTGGCTCTTAGGAAACTCTTTCTCATACTGAATTGCCTTAACCAGCCTAAACATAGGGGGAGGTGCTTAGTCTTACTGTAACCTGATCTGCCATACTTTGCTGATACCCATGGGAGACTTGTCCTTTTCTGAACAGAAACGGAGGAGTAGATTGAGAAGGTGCAGAGGGGAGGTGGTGGGAAGGGATGGGAGGAGAAGGAGGGAGGTGAATCTGTGGCTGGGATGCTAAATAAACAAACAAACAAATGGTGGTTCAAATCACAGCATCTATGGTTGTTTGCACAAGACCATGCAAGATCACATCGTTCGACATTCTAGCATGAAGTAGGAAGAAGTCCATGAGACTTCACCCCTAACTGAGGAGCGATGGACAGTTGATGACTTCTTGGGTGAGGTAGGGTGAGGAGAAAGTCAATTTTTTTTAAAGGATATGGCTCCTGGTAGGTCAAACATACTCCAGTGGAGGACTCCACAACCAGAAATCTATTGACAGCACAAAATTGCACCAATGGATTATTAAATAAAATAATAATTGAAAAACGCATCATAAAGTGGTTCAAAGAGGCCACTTGCTCTAGATCTTTGAGGTCTTGTATAAACAAATTTAAGATCCTAGAAAGTAAGTTAAATGCCTTGTCCAAAGAATGGTTTTCTTGGGAGGAGGGCATGAGGCACAGAAGTTCTGACACCATCCCCTGTCACGGATTCCAAGAATTTAGGGCTCTAAGATAGTTCTTGAACACTGGAGGCTCCTGCATCCACCATTCTGCAGCCACATTCAGCACACCAAAGAATACCAGCCACAAGTCTCTGTCATAGGAAAGATCAGGGAAAAGGCCAAAGGAGGCCATTTAAAACATGGTGTTACAAGTTCACAGAACAGGGACAATTGTAAGACATCTGCTTGATGTGGTCCTTCAAAAATGCTTTTGAAGACAAATCCCTTCATTCAGAGATCAGGAGATTCCACCAAACTGCACAAATGAAAAGGAAAACTTCAAAAAGGAAAAACAAGGTTTGTGTGGAATGTGATAAGGATGAAGGGGTTCTGCACCAATCTAGTGTGAATTCTGGAAGAGCAAAGCCATGTAAAATACAAAAACTCATGGTTTTATGCCCTGTTCACACACAGACACAACTTCACACCAGCCCTGACTGAGTCTAAGGAAACATGCAACTGCAAGAGAAAAATACAATGGAAAGGGAGCTGAGCATGACATAATAAATGAAGGTGCTAATTCTAGAGTTTGAAGAGTTTTAGAATAACTCTAAAAGCTCATAATTTAATTTTAGAAAATAAATAATTTAAGTTTGAAAAAAACACTTAAAGAACTTGGTATACAAAATCAGAAGCACTGAGCAAGAGAATATTGAGGTTTGAAGAGATCGAATGTCCATTCTGCCTCTGACCTGAAAGTCTATCTTGATTTATGAAGATAAAGCAGAGCTAGGATTATGTGTCTGTGTCTCCTGGAAGTTTGCACTGGATATGATGTAGGGACAGAACTGTGCTCCACAGGTGACTGTAACAACTTTAGCCTTGTTTGGAAAATCTGTCTCTGTCTCTCTCTCGTATAAGTGTGTGTGTGTGTGTGTGTGTGTGTATGTGTGTGTGTATGTACACTTGCATAGGTACTTGCAGAATCTAGAGTCCCTTACAGCTGGAGTTAGAGGCACTTGTGAGCCACCTGGTGAAGATGCTAGAAACTGAGCATGGATCCTCTGCAAGAGCAGTCTACCTTTTAACTGCTGAGCTGTTCCTACCTGGGTGTTCACTGAGTGGACTGGGTTGGCTGACCCACAAATTTCATGGATCTCCTTGCTTCTGTTCACCCAGCACTCAGGTTACATCAAACTCAAGTCGTGTGTGTGTGTGTGTGTGTGTGTGTGTGTGTGTGTGTGTGTGTGTGTGTTACATTTATCCACTGAGCCATCTCCCCAGCATCTGGAAAGATTTTTCTGTCAGACTAAAGAATGAAGAAAGGTCTAATATAAATTGTATATTCAAATATACTCACTGTGAACTACAGCCAGGTGGAGAGTGTGATGGAATTATCAAGTTACAACAGCAAATGAATGCAAAATATAAACTAAAAATTAAAAATGGTTAGACATAGGAATATTATTAAAAATGTTTCAGATCTACATTAAAGCATCACGTACCTTTTACTCTTCTCTTCCACCCTTCTCTCCATCTTCTCTGAATTTTTTCTAGCTTCATTTATTTAGTTACCTATCTTTTTTAGTTCACAACATTCTTTCATTGCACTGAGTTTGATTGCCAGGAGTCTCACAAATAGACCAGGCTATAAAACTGCTGCTGGCATGCAGAGGGCCTGGTTAGGTTCCATGCAGGATCCCCAACTGTTGGTCTAGAGTCTGAGTTCAGGTCAACTGTCTCTATGGGTTTCCCTGTCATAATTTCGGCCCACCTTGCTCATATAATCTTTCTTCCCTCTATTCCACTGCACTCCCGTAGCTCAGCCTGGTGCTTGGATGTGGATCTCTGCATCTGTTTCTATCAATTACTGGATGTAGGTTCTATGATGACAATTAGGGTCGTCACCAATCTGATTACATGGAAAGGCCAGTTCAGGCACCATCTCCACTACTGCTAGGGGTATTAGCTAGGGTCATCCTTGCGGATTCCTGGGAATTTCCCAGCATCAGCTTTCTCCCTTGTCCTGTAATTGCTCCCTCTATCCATATATCTCTTTCCTTGTGTTCCCACCCCAACCCTCCCTCAACCCATCTATCCCATTCCATCATATTCTCATCCCCCATTCTCTCCTCTTTACTGTCCCCTCCCCCACCTTCAGTTTACTCAGGAGATCTCATCTATTTCCCCTTCCCAGGGCAATTCATGTGTCTCTCTTAGGGTCCTCCTTGTTACCTAGCTTCTCTGGAGCTGTGGATTGTGCTGTGGTTATTCTTTGCTTTACATCTAGTGTATGCTTATGTGTGAGTACACACCATGTTTGTCTTTCTGGGTCTGGGTTACCTCACTCGGGATGATTTTATTTATTTTTTAGTACCTTCAATTTGCCTCCAAATTTCAAGATGTCGTTGTTTTTCACAGCTGAGTAGTACTCCACTGTGTAAATGTACCACATTTTCTTTATCTATTCTTCTCTTGAGGGGCATCTAGGTTGTTTCTAGGCTCTGGCTCTTATAAATAAGGTTGCTATGAAGATAGTGAAAAAGTGTCCTTGATGGTGCATCCTTTGGGTATTTGCCCAAGAGTGAGATCACTGGATCTTGAGGTAGATTGAGTCCCAATTTTCTGAGAAACTGCCATGCTGATGTTCAAAGGACACAGTAAATAAGACAAAAACGACAGCCTACAGAATGGGAAAAGATTTTCACCAACCCCACAACAGCCTACAGAATGGGAAAAGATCTTCATCAACCCTACATCTGGCAGAGGGCTGATTTCCAAAATATATAAAGAACTCAAGAAACTGACATCTAAATACCAAATAATCCAATTTAAAAATTGGGGTACAGATCTAAACAGAGAATTCTCTACAGAAGAATCTCAAATGATGAAAAGACATTTAAGGAATTGCTCAATATCCTTAGTAATTAGGAAAATGCAAATCAAAATGACTCTGAGATTCCATGTTATAGTTAGAATGGCTAAGATGAAAAACACTGATGACAGCCTATGTTGGAGAGGATGTAGAGTAAGGGGAACACTCCTTCAGTGCTGGTGGGAGTGCATATGTCAAGGTTTTATGATTGTTTTTCTCTTCTCTAGGTTTATGTTCAGGTTCTCAGGCAGACTGCACTTTTCTTAGGCCTTGGAGGGAGGGCATTCTTTTTTTTTTTCCTGGTGACTTTTCTAGTTAGTTTGCTTCTCTGTTTGCCCCTTATGTCCTTCTTTGTATGTCATAACTTTCTCGTGATCAGAACTTCTTTCCTGGATACTTATTTATGGAAGTGCCTGAAACCTGTGTTTAATTCCGGGTTCTTAAGCAATGATTTATACTTGGGTTGTAAATCAAGTTCAAGTCCCCCTCCCCCCGCTGGACAACTACTGCTTTGTGTCCTTGTGTCCATGTGATTGGGGTCTGTGAGCCAGAGGATACTGCTCTCAGGCTAGAAATGGTCTAGGAAGTCACTCAGCGATCCTCACTCACTAGCTTGAAGAAGCAGCTTTCCTCACAACATTGTGAAGGCAGAGATCTTGTTTCTTACTCATCCTTAAGTAAAAGAAATCTGTTATCCTCTGGGGGTCCCACCTGTGTTAGATGAGGTCCAAGAAGATCCAAAGATTCACAGCTGGAACCTGCACTCCCAGGACTGGAAACCAAATGCCATCTCTCTAGTAAGCTTTCCTATTTTAAATTACTTTTTGCCTTCATGGTGTTGATAAGTTTTCCTTTAATTAATGGGTATGTTTAAAGATTCTCTTACTTGTGTGTCTGACCCCTCATTGTTTGCAGTTGAAGGTTTCCAGGCTGCCAGACCCACAGACTGCTGACAGCCAAAAGCGTGTGTGTATTTTCATTCTTTGCTTCAGTCCCCAATAGAACATATTTCTCTACACAGCGACAAGTTCAGTGTGGTTCCCTACATGACATCAGGTATGTTCAATTGCCTGGACAATTCTGGAAAATGCCGTAGAATGGGAGGGCTGTGCGGTCACCAAGGGAGAGTATGTGAAGACCCAGTGGAAAGAACAAATAGGTGGCCAGTTTGGAGATCTTGAGGGCCTGACTGGGGAGATCTAGTGTAAACTGGGTTGAAAGCCTTGGGGAGCTCAATCCTTAAAGAGGCAGAAGTCATGGGGAAAGGGGCGTAGGCTTGACTTAGAGAAAAAAATCTACTGACTTGGAACGTTTGGGAATAATGGTTTCATATAGCCGCTGTGTGGCTGAGGAAAGGATGCTGACCCATGAGTTAAGGACAGTCGTTAGTCTTTTTTTCAGGTCACGACAAAGTTTGTGATTTATTCTTCAGGAGTTCGACAAATTCTCTTTCTCACTTTCACACACATCTCTTTCCCTCCCTCCCTCCCTTCCTCCCTCCCTCCCTCCCTTCCTCCCTCCCTCCCCCCCTCTCTCTGTGAGAGAGAGATTTCTGTGGTTTGTGTGATTTCTAAAAAGTCCTTGCAAGCAGGAGTTTTGGATATCTAGTGTTTCCAAGTGTCTAAGAGCTGTCTAGATGTGCACAGCCCTCCATGTCTAGTTCCCAGTTCTTAAAGTCTAACAAAGTTTGGTTAGATCAAGGTCTAAGTTTTAACAAAGCCCAGAGACTGAAGATGGTAGCCATGGACAGTGTGTGAGCTGCTTGCTACTCTAGCGCTCATTGACTGATGTCCTTTTACTTAAACTGTGATACACTGACCTAGATTCCTTCCTGTGCTTTCCCAACATTATAACCAGCTCATAGTAGTTTCATTTTTAGTGTTTTGGTGAACCTTTATATTCATTTAAATAGTGATTAGACACATTTACAGATTTACCAGTGGTGTGGAAGGGCTCCTTTCCTACCAAATCCTAAGCAACACTTGGTTTTGGAGTGTGTGTGCAGCTTATGAAAGTCACAACATAGCTTTCAAGAATTATTCCTCTCTTTCCACCTTGTTGAGGTAAGATTTCTTCTTGTTCCTGTCGCTGTGCAGAGTACTTCAAGTCTGATTGCCCCAAGCTTTCAGATGATTCTCCTGTCAGAGAGAGAGAGAGAGAGAGAGAGAGAGAGAGAGAGAGAGAGAGAGAGAGACTTTCTTTAGCTCACATCTTACATTGGCCTTGGACTCACTTTGAGGTCCAGGCTAGCTTTAAAATTCAGATTTTAGGGCTCTCCCTTGAGTGCCGGCTTTACACCCAGTCTCAGTGTGATTTTGATTTGTGTTATTTTGATTTTGATAGCTAAAGATGTTGGACATCAATTAATGTGCTAATTTAAAAATAATGAAGGAGAAATAAAATGTTCTTTTTTCGATTTCCTACTTTAGCCATCGAAGCTGCAGCTCTGTAAACAGACATTACAGTTAAAATGGTTTCTATTTTTGCTTGTGTGTGTGTATATGTGTTGGGGTGTGTGTGTGAAGTAAATTCCATACACGTTTTGTGCCCACCAGGTTGCTCCTCTCAGCTCCTGGTGACATGATGGCATTCCCTCCAGGACTCTACAAACATGTGTTCAGCACCCCCATGCATATAACTCACCAATAGGAGTGAGAATCCCTGCCTGCTAACAGCCTCTGGAGTAACTGACAGCTGTCAGAACAGAGATTGACTTGGTTCAGAGTCAATACTTGTGCCAAGTGTGATAAAGACCCTGATTATCCTGGTTTGGATCCTAATGAGCCAATGTTGTAATTTTGTTATTTTCTAAATGATTATGACAACAAGTCCAGATCTTATTTGTTTAGTTGCATTTTATGGAAGTATTCTTAGAAGACCTTCTTAAGAAGAAGTCTTAACTGTGTTTAATAATTAACAAGGAAGTACTCACCTATGTGAACTCAAGTCTCTCCATATTGTGAGTTGTTAAGCTTTTTGGACAGAATACCAAGTCAATTGTATCAATTTATAGATTTCTTGGTGTGCCTTTCTATGTTCTTATTTATTGACTGTCGCTCTTCTCCTATATCAGTTGTAATTGGAATCCTAATACACCCAGCTTTTACTTTGGGAAGAAGGAAGACTCAATCCTGTTTGTAGCCAAGCCTGGCACAGGCCACCATCCTGGCGTGTTCTCCCAGCCCTCGTGAGAACATATCCTTTAGGGACAGGTGGAGATTAGCAACCGCTGCTGCCTTCTAAAGGCTTTGGGCATTTTCTTTAATGTTTAGTGGAATGTGAACTTGTTTTCTATGTAGTTGTATAGGGGGGAAAAGAGGCTCCTTTCCAATACCATATGAATGAATTTTTGATAACTCACTCAGGCCCAGGAGTGTCTCCAAAATATGTCACAGCCCCTGCCAGAGCCTCCAAAACAGCAATGAAGTCAGCCAGTTTATGTCCTCAGAGCGAGGGTGACATCAGTTTGTTTATAAACGACCCACTTAAACTGGGAAAGCTGTGTAGAGTTTTTTTCCTCATGCAAATTACATGGAGTTCCAGCTGCACAGCTGTTCCGTGATGAGAGACTGGGGACTCTGGTACTGTTGGAATGTCTCCAGGTGCCCGATTGTCTTGCTGCTCAGTGTCAGATACCCCCTGCAAGTTCCAGGAGCCAACCTTTGTGTGAATTAAGACAGGGATCAAATAAACTGTACACCAACTTTTACTCATCCACTCCTCTTTGCCTAGCAAGACAAATGATCGTTACTCAAAGACAGGTGAACTAGGTGCATTACAAAACTCACTGCCAACTCCAGGTGTAGACACCATTGTCTTCTGTGATGGAACATCCATAAAGCCCTGAGTGATTTGATGTCAGGTGAGAGGGAGACTCCTGACACTAGAACTCTTTTCTAGACTTTCAGACTTAACCTCAAAGAGCCACTTAACTTGCAGCTTTGCTAGAAAATATTTAGGTTTGGTTGCTAGTCATCTCCAAGCGCTAGTGAGTATTAAACTCTTTGATCAACATTAAACTGAGCCAAGAGACAATGACCAGTTGAAGTTTTCCAATTGAGAAGATTAGGTTTTCATGGCATCTTGAAGCTGCCAATGCTGGTTGATTTATCTGAGAACATCCTCACATCTTCCAGAGGCATGTACCACAGATGTCTTTAGACAGGTGGGAAGGAGGAAGCACAAATGGGTGGTTCTGTTTTCACTAACATAGATGAGTTGTGCCTCAGCCTCAACTATCTTTACAGTCTCCCATCTCTCTGAATCCATCTAGCATTTGACCAGAATGAAGTTCCAAGGCCAGGAAGTGAGATACTCTGGTGTGAGTGCCCACTATGTCAAGGAACTTATGGTGATCGGCACACACAGACTGTGCTCCTGGAACAGAAAGGCTGTTCCAATGGGTATCCAGCCTTGGAATTTATATGAAGTAAAGACACAGGCACTTGCATTATACATAGTGAAAATATAAAACTGAAAATAAAGGCCATCACATGAAAAGCCATTGGTTTTACATTCCTACAAGGTTTATTTTTAAACGGAGGACTCACTATGTGCACACACATTCATTCCTGCTACTTATAGGCTTTCCCTGTACACAGCTCCATCCCAGGATGTGAGAAATATCCAAATACATCCGAACTCTGGGTTTAGCAAAGCCCTTGCTCTAACCACCATTGAAGGAAGGATGTGAGGATACCTGTGTTCCAGTCTTGGCTTAAACAACAGTAATGACTTCACCCTCACTACCCTTCGCTAGTCCCGCAGAAGGTAACAGCTGAGCTTCAGTGGTGTCAGAGTCTAGGTCAGTGATGGGAAACTGAGCACACTGTGTGAATCAGCTGTTTGTTTTCAAACTAATTCTCTGCTCAGGCCTTCCGTGAGGGCTTCAACTTCACAGTCCACATCTGTTAAAGGGGACTTGCTGGCCTATAGGACTTCATTCAACCCTCGCTCTATGGAATGTAGTCATGACTATTTTCTTAAGATGGATGTCTGTGATTTCAGGTGTTCGTGTACTTCATTGTTTATGGCTGTGAAATTCATTATACTATTATATGAGAATAAAGCCATCTCTTCTAGCAATGAAATTGGTTTCTTCAGTTAATCTTATTATAACTCAAGCCATAAACAAAACTCACACCCCCAAACAAATCTTAATGTTTTACGATTATTGACTGATTATGTAGGACCTCTTATCTACTAGTTACTCCCTCAAAGTACGTGTCTCTCATAAATCGTTTAACAAATAACCTCATGTTGTGCGTTTACCAACAGTTCCATCACTATATATAGATTGGCAATGCTTAACCATGTAGTCTGGTATGGTCAAGTTTTTTTCCTTCCTGGATCTCCAGGGAGACACACAACCCCATCCTTGCTTTCACTCATGAGCCATGCCAATTGTCACTCATTCTCTCCTGAAAACAACTTCTGTTCCTACTGAAGGCAATGGCTGCCTAGACTCTGCCATCTGACAAACTCAGAGAATGCTTGGCCAGACCTGAGACTAACAGGGAGCCATACGGCCTCCTGCACTGACCTCTGAGGAGTAAATGCCGTATCTGACCCTTCACCCACGTGGTGGTGACTATGGGGGCAGAACTATGGGGGCATTCTGCTATGTTCAGCAGGAATAATGCATTAATGAAGACCTGGCTTCCCATGATGATGTTTAAAGGTAAAGTATCTTTGCGTAAACAATTCATGTCTGATACTTACATTATGTCTGTCTTGACACAGTACTCTTCCATGCCACAGGATTTTTCTTTTATTTAGTTTAGTAATGCCCAGAGTAGACTTCACCCAGAGGCATGCACAGTGTGTTTATGTGCACAGGGTGAATGCCATGATGGGCAATCTATGGGAGTGCACAGCATTGTACTTAAGGTGCTCCTTCCTTTAGAGCTGGATGGACCTGTAGGACGTCATGTACAGCCATGCATCACAAAAACCATCCAGACTGCATGTGCTGGTTTCTTTCCTAGTATATTATCATGCCCTAGATACAGCATTTAGGCATGACTTACAAAGACATATGCCACCATAGAGAGCAAACTAGGTGAACCGAGTTCAGAAGTTCATAATGGAGACAGCAACTAAAATTCCCATGTGTGAAGTCAGAGGTCACACTCCCACACCTGAGATTGTCTAGGTACAGACATCATGGATACCAAAGGACATTGTCCACACTGGAACTTCCTATCATATCTGGGAACAAGCAGAAAAGATGACACAGGTTGGGGTAAAATAGGGTATGAAGAAAAGAAAGGGTTAAGGAGACAAAAGACAGCCTGAATAGGCAGTGATGGCAAGAAGCCTTAGAGAAAGGAGGAAGAGGGGTTTGTCAGAGGCCTCCCAGGACAAGCACCTACAGCAGCAAGCAAAATTGAGGGGCAGGAGCACGTCCTCTTCTGAATGCTGTCTACAGGTAAGAACATCATAGTGTTTGTAATCGTGAATTGCACGTGTCCCAGCAGAGCAGGGTCCATGTCCCTTCTATTACAACAACATCAGGAAGGAGAGGGGATGAAAATGAGCAGAAGAGTAGTCCACTGTTCTCTCTCACCCTGGGGTTTCTGAACTCCCTGTGGATGGAAGCATCACAAAGGTCTGTGCGTATGGACATTCCCAACGCGGCGGCAGAGCTCACTCTTGTAAATTTTATGCAGGCAAGGGAGAGGATGAGAATGAAATACTGAAGAGGTGTGGCTTGGGAGGGGTCAGGGCTGCAGGACACTAAATGCTGCCAGGCCGCCCAATGATGCTCTTACAGAGTCCGGCTGATGGTTCTCATTACAGGACGTTTACCAATATCTAGCATTTCAGTGGCTGCCTCAGTTACTGTACATTGTGAATTGTGGCTTACAGTAGATTCAGCTGAAGTTCCCTAATACATTGGCTTGGAAATACCCAGTAATAGGTATTTTTAAAACCTGACAAAAATTCTTCCTCTAATGCCAGGAATGACTGAGAATTTTCAGGAAGAAAAACAGGAATATTTCCTTGTGTAAATAATAGATAAAGAGCGAAAAAGAATAAATGAACATAATCCAGCAGCCGTACCCTCAGGGGCAATAAAACCTGAAACGCTCAATCTGTGTAGCAAGATCCATTAGGCAGGAAGCTGGTGAGCCAGACGCTCCGGCCCAGCTCTGCGGGGGAGGGGACTGGGGTTTGATGCCACAGATAAGAAACTACTGAAGGAAAGAGCTTTGGGGCTCATCGTTCTCATTACATTAGGACAAGCAGGTTTGTCTTGGATGAGTTCCCTCACTCTGGGAGACACAGGGCAGCAGACTGCGTGTGGTCACCGTGCAAGACAGTAGAGCGCAGCCATGCTGTGGCTACCTCATTATTCTGTGCATCTGTAGTGGAAAGCCTTGCCTAGAATTCCTAGAACCTACAGCTTTTGGTCTTAATTCATAGATAGCAACTTCATGCAAAGATGGCTATCGTATCAAAAGAATTAATTACAGCAGTGCTACGAACCTTATACAGTTCTATTTTCTACAAGGAAAAACAAGCGATTTAAACCAAAATCCTTACTGTGACTGAAAATTTTATTATAATTTTACCTAATATTGATAACTAGAAGCCTAGTACCAGGGACTGGCTATTTGGCTCCATTTTCATCTAGGGCAGTGTTCAATGTATCCAACATGCTGTTCTATGAACAGAAGAAGCTGATCATAAGATTTTCCCATAAGGTAGTTCACTGTCGAGGTCCAGAGGTTAGCAGGGACAGGTAAGACACTAAGCTATGCTGCGCCAGTCTCTGCGGTGGGCTTTACCAACAGATCTGTTGGGCTCGTCCAGTGAAGAAAGTGAACCAACCACAGAAGACATGATCATTCAGTTTTCTCCGTATCCGATGGATTAGCCGTGGGCCCAGTTTATAATGTCTACAAATACTTTCTCAGCATTCGAAGATGATGCCAGGGATGAGATTCGAAATCTTTAGCCGGCATCCATATTGTAAATCCCATTTGTCCCACTCTTTGGCTCTTCTGTGAGCATCACTGCGCTGGACCTGATTGGCCTGTTTTTACCCACTTGCTTTCCTTTAAAACTGCCCTTATTAGGACACATGCGAAGAACTACAGCATGCATCCTCTGTATAACAGAAAAGATGCTGAAATGACTTTCTAGCATTTTCAGAACGGCAATGTTATGCAGGTGTGTGCTTGGGCTCAAGGCACCCGTAGGACCCTGATCGTGAGCAAATAAGGCCGAATTCTGCTGTACACAGTGGCCATGTTAAGAAAAATATGCACCTCATATATATTCAAGAAGACTGGAATGTTTGATTAGTATAATTCTTTCTCCGTAAAATTTATGATCCCTTCACAAAAGTTTGTGCAACTTTACAACTTGACTGAACACACACATTGATCCTCTTTCTCTTTTTGGGCCCAAACAGATGTCAGAAAACAATTAAAGCAAGATAAATTCCAGGAGAGTTCTGAGAGGCCTGGATTATAAAAGGTGCAATCAGCATGCCACAAAATCAAGATAGTCTCCCAACTGAGGCAAGGTTGGGTAACTTTTAAAGAAGTGGTTCTGAGACAGGGCTGGTGGGCAGGTGGGGAGGACAAGGAGGGTGGATCTAATCACAAAGGAATCAGGCAGAATAAAGTGAGTAAGAAAGTCATCGTTCCTGAGTTCGGTTAAGACATTCAGGCTGGAGAAACCAGCCAGGCTCTCTTCTCAGCAACGGCTTACGAAAGTGTTCTGATGTCTCTCAGTAGGCCACAGTAGAGTGTGTGAATGGCAAGGCTCAAAATGAGCAACCATGGGCTCTCAATGAAAAACTGAAAATACAAAATAGATATTAGAGAAACATTGATATTGAAAGAGGTACATAGGACTCCCATTTCCTCTATGCCCGAACTGTCTTCTTCCTCTTAGGTCTTCTTGTTTACATATCTGGTACTCAGTATCACAAATACCACAGGAAATCTCTCAAAGGTGAGGAAGAGGAAGGCAGCCTACAGGACTTAGACCCTAAGGAACAACTCAGAGACAGCTCCACTCCATTCTTAGACTTTAACCTTTCCAGCACAGATGTATTTCTGGTCCCTTGTAGCTTTTGGTCTCTCAGCTTTTGGTCTTCCTTGGTCCCATTATAACTTTCCATAATCCAGTGTGTTGCATTTCCATCTCTTTGCTTCCAACCTTCCAATGAATCATGAATAAACTTCCAGGCCAGCTAATAGCATCACACAAGGAGAATTCCAAGGAGCTGTCCCCTTGGGTATGGGTTGGGCCAGATAAACCAACTGTAGAAAATAAAGAGAAGTATTTGTTCTTCTCTAGAAGAATGAGCAGAAACCCTCACCACACGTTTTTACCCAAGTGGAATATGAAGCTGTTTTCTCTTTCCAACCACCATAATCATTTCTTGGAGATGGAGCTAGGGCCTGAGAGGACTAGAGCCTCCATCACTACCAGATAGTTGCAGGAGACTGTTGACATACAGGGCCTAGTTCTCCATCTCCTTTTTAGAAGAAAGTGGTGACCTGATTCTGCCAGTAGTTCAGGGGCCCATCCATACCCAACGGTTTCTGACTCTTGAGCATGCCTAACCATCTCACATCACAGTAAAAGCCAGCACAGAGCTGAGCCACCTATCTCCACTGGCTGTGGCCTCAGTGAGGTCTAAGCAGGTCATTTGAGATGGCACTGCCTAGTGTCCTACTATCTATCTCCTTCTTATCTGATAGTAACACTACACCCAACAGTATCCTAGGACCTCATTCTTATATAAAGGCAATAGGTGACAAAATAAGAGTACTTTTGTTTTAGGTTTCTGTGGGGAGTCATCTATTCATGCCTCACTGTCCTTTGCCAGAAGCACTGACTATTAGGAAGAAACAAAAAGAACCCAGATTCTCCCAGTATAGTACACAAAATTCCAGGATATGATAAAATCACCCACCAAGTAATATTTTAATATAATGAGAAATAATTTATTGATTCTAATGCTAAGATTACTAAGTGTTGAATTCACAGACAAGGAGTGTCTATTAGCTAGTTGTCTTCTGCTGTGAACAAGAGCAACTTAGAGTAGAAGAGGATTTATTTTTGCTCATAGGTCCAAAGAAAATACATCCCATCAGGGCTTGGATGGCATGGTGGCAACAGAAGCGTGAAGCCAGGCTGTCAGGCAGGAAAGAAAGAAAGATGATAGATTAAATGATTGACAGATAGATGATAGATAGGTAGACAGATAGATGGTAAAAAGATAATAGATGATTGATAGATAGATAGATAGATAGATAGATAGATAGATAGATAGATAGATAGATAGATGATAGATAGATAGACATAATAGATGATAGATGACAGGAAAGGGGAGGTTGGGAGAAACAGAGAACAAGAAGTAGGGCCAGGCTATAAACCTTCAAAGCCTGCCCTCATCCCCAGTAACATCCTTAGCAAGATTCTACTTCCTGTGGGTTCATTATCTTTCATATAAAGCCAGATATTGGGGCCCAATAGTTCAAGAATGTGCTTATGAGGGACAGTTCTCATTTAAAGCTCCACAGACTGAAAACATCAGTGTAAACAGGCTTTGGCAAACATTTACAGATCTCCTAAAACAAGAGAAAAAAGCTAGAAAAATTTATCAAAGAACTAGAAGATACACTTTGGGTATCACATAAGATGATACAATGATTTCAACTAATCTTCAAAAAGTACAAAGATAACTCATTAAGCCTTTTCAAGAGTTGTGTCTTAGCAAAATAAAACCTAAGCTTCAAAATTTCTATTTCAAATCAGATCATGAAATTATAGAAAATACATAAACTTACAAATTTACAAAGTTCTTACAAAGAACTTACAAAGCTTCAAAACTAGAAACAATAAGGAAGGTTTAAGGGCAAATGTGAGCTCGTATATGACACCAAAAACAATACAAAAAGAGGGAAATTATCAAAATGGCCTCTGTGATGGTTAATCTCAATTGTAAATTTGATGAGATTTAGAGTTGCCCAGCAGACACACTTTTGGGAACAACTCTCGGGGAATATCTTTATAAACTGACTAAGGTAAGAACACTCACCAGCTATGGATCACACCATTGTCTGCCATGAGTTTCTACACTGTATAAAATATGAAAAGCAAGCTGACCTGTAGCATCCATTACTCTTAGTTCCTTGTCTGTGGATTCAATGTGGCTGCCTTAAACTCCTGCATTCCTCAGCATGGTAGACTGTAGCCTTGAACCATAAGCCAAAGCAAGCATTTTCTCTCTTCAAGTGCCTTTGTCAGAGTATTTTATCTCAGAGAAAGGCAGGAAAAGTAACTAAGACAGATCTGATCAAAATTAAAGCTCTTTTATTTGGGAAAGATCCTGTTAAGAGGGAAAAATACAACTACAGACAGGAACAGATGGTTTAGTATCTATAATACATAAAGGACCCGCAAAAATCAACAGCAAAACAGCACGTGATCTGCTTAGGAAAACAAGCAAGATCCTCCAACAGATGCTTCTCTTAGAAGGGTGTGCCAAGGACAAAGAGCTCCTAACATGATGTACAGCACCTCTTGCAAAAATGGAGAAATGTAAATTAGAACCTTAATGAGATCTCACTGGAGAGCGCTCAGAATACCTCACATAAGAACAATGACGGAGTTTAAATGCTGAGAAGAATACAGAGAAATGAGCTTGCCACACAGGCGGATGGAGGTGAGAATGGTACAGGTGTTCTGGAAATAGGATGGCTGTGCAAGGACCATGGGACCCAATAATCGGCTCTGGGACATTCTTAATAGTGCCAAGCTGAAGTAGTCCTGACATCCTTTAGCCAGAGAACAGTTAAACTGAGTCATATTCCTAAGGGGATACTGCTCAGTGAGAAATGTTACTAATACAATAACCTGGGTGAAATCCAGACAGAGCTATCTTTGTGCATGCCTGGATGTGTGTGAGTGTGTCTGTGTGTCTGTGTGCATGCACATGTATGTGTATTCATGCACGTTTCAGTGCATGTGAGACCAGGGTGATATTGAGTGTCTTCCTCAGTCTGTTTCTTCGTTTTTCTGAGACAGGTTTTCCTTCTGAATCTGGAGCTCACTGACTTGATTGTATTAGCTAGGCATCCAGCCTCAGGTGTCATCCTCTCTCCATTTGCTCAGTGCTGGGATTACTGGCGTTATTTTCACTCACCTGGATTTTATATGCATATCTAACTGAGGTCTTTATCCTTTCATAGTGAGCACTTGAATGACTGAGCCAAGAATCATCTTGAGTGAAGTAAAATTTCAAGCATCACATACTTTGTGATTGGGTTTATAAAGCTTTCTTGAAACAAAATACAGGAAATACTTCATATATACATATATAGGGTATAGCATCATATACTGTAATATTATATTACATTTGCAAATTCTATACATAGCACTATATAATGTATGATATTATATGTCATATAGTGCAATGTTATATATGACCCGTATATGTAATATTATATAATGTAAAACAAAATTATACAAACGGTTTGCAGACTAGTGTGTCCAGATAGGCATCTTGGTGGAGTGGAACTGTTCTTGGCTCTCTCCAGTCAAGATCATTGTTAAGATTCCTTACTGTGCTTCATAAGATGTCACCACAGGTGAGGGCCTATCAGGGCTCTACAAGTGCCTAATTAACAACATAGAAATTGGCAATGACCTGAAATACTTCTCTATGAAAACTCAAAATGCATCAAATGCTTAAATCCAATTAAAGAGGGCTGGAGAGATGGCTCAGAGGTTAAGAACACTGATTGCTCTTCCAGAAGTCCTGAGTTCAATTCCCAGCAACCACATGGTGGCTCATAACCACCTATGATGAGATCTGATGCCCTCTTCTTGTGTGCAAGCAAAATGCACATAGAACATTGAATACACAATAAATACATTTATAAAAAAAGGCTTGGTGGTGGTGGCACATGCCTTTAATCCCTGCACTACAGAGGCAGAGGAAGGTGGATCTTCATGAGTTTGAGGCCAGCTTGGTCTACACAGCGACTTTCAGGACAGTCAGTACCACACAGAAACTCTGTCCCAACCCTCCCTTCCCTCAAAAAAAAGAAACCAATAAAAAACAAAAAATCCAATTAAAGACAGGAAACACGACAAAAAGAGATGACTTGAAATAAAAAATAATTGACAAGCCCAGAGTGACTTTTGGGGGGCTGCCACATAGGTTTACAAGTTACAGAGGACTTCAGATTCATTACAGACAAGTAGCTCTATGCTTTAGGGGGATCAAATCCCATAGAATGACAACAAAGGAATAAAATGCACAGAGAAGAAGAGGGGGAGATGAAGTGTAAGCCCAATAGTAAAAACACGAAAATGGAAGGACAAATAGAAGCAATAACAGAGAAAACTGAAAGCCGAGTTCCTCACAGGGAAGACTGGACTCAGAGCAGTTCAGAGATCTTTCAGTGGATTGGCGACAGGTGTAGCTTGGCTTCAGGTGAGGTGGAGGCAGCAACAATATCACAGTCAGTACCCTGGGTTGGGTAGAAAAGCCTTTCTTGCCATAGAAGCTTAGCCACCAACCTTCGTTACCTCCTAGAGAGCCTGCAGGCATGAGGCATGACTTCGTTTCTAGAAATATGCTCCTCCATCTCTAATAGGCATGCAAATTCCTACTAAAGTGCATATTTGGACTTGAGAAGGCCGGTTTGTGGTTAGAACGACGTATTTAACAAGCCCCTGCGGGACCTGTTGCTTGCTGCTGGTCGGAAGATCACACCTCAGTGTCAAGGGTCAGACAGTGGCTCACCTGTGGAGTACTGTGCACAGTTAGGACTGAGACCCACCTGGAGAATCCACTTAATTGGCATAGTGTGTGGTCCGGTGCTGAGAATTTCATACCCCTCCACTCCTGGTGATTCTGTTGTCTGCTGAGACAGCAGACTCCTGAAAGAGGGGGGCATCTTTGTGCTCATTCCGAGTGGGAATGGAGGCAGTGTGGACTTTTATAGACTGAAGAGGGAAAACGCCTCTCCCCTCTCTGAGTTGGCTACCAGGCAGGAGTTTGTGTGAGCCATCTGGGAGAAATATAACCAGGGAAAAGACAAATATATCAGAAAATTGGTGTTCCAGCCAGGGAGGGAAACACACCCAGGCATTCATACAAGGTGACAAGTGAAAGATGACCAGACAAGCAATTTTCCATTTGAATTGTAAAGGCTACAAAATTTCCCGCAAATACTTGGCTGCTGTCACCTTGGCAAGAACCGTGGAAGGCAGACAGTTATACAAAGCTGTACACTTTAAACCCACGGAAGAACCACGGAGTAGAACAGGTTATCATTTTCAAGCTGACAGTTCTTTCCAAGTTAACCTGCTAAATCAATTAAAATTATAAAATTAATTCAATTAAAAATATCAAGCCTCTCACATGGCTTTCAGTGGAACTTGAAAAGCTGATTCTGAAGCTCACAGAAGTGCATGCACTGAATGGTAGATAATAGCATTTTTAAGAGATGTTAAGTGTGCTCGTCTGGATGCTGGCTGTGGTACAGCAAGGTGTTTCTGCTGAAGTCCCTGGAGTCCTCCCAGAACAGCTTTGAGCCTGCCCTAGGTTCTCTACGACAACCTTTGTACTGAGATCCAGCTCCATTCTGCCTCAATCTATTCACATAGTCCTTATTTCTATTCTTTAGAAGTTTCATGATCAGCTTCCTTTATTTTTTGTCCTGAAAGGCCATGGTGGGTTTTTCCAGTCTAAGTTCTTTCTATTCTATAGAAAATATTGCCAGGACCTTGAGTCTAGAAAATTGGGGATATTTTCTTATTATTTTTTTGAAATTATTTTGTTAGTATAGGCTATTTGCTAACATGTATGGCCACGCATCAGTAGCATGCAGTGCCCTAGGAGGCCGGAAGAGGGTGTCCAGTGTCCTGGAACTAGAGTTAAAAACTGGTATGAGCTGTCATGTGGGTGCTGAAGTTTAACTCAAGGCCTCTTGAAAAGCAGCCTGTGTCTAACAGTAACCCATTTCTCCAGCCATGATATTTCTTTTAAGACATTTTTTTTATTTACTCAAGATACTTTTTTCCCTTTGTAGACTCTCTTTGCTCTTTCCTTCTGAGATTGTTACTCAAATATTGAAATAACCGAGTTTCTAGTTTTCTCTTTCTTTTTCCTCACAATTTCTATTTATCCAACCCCTTTCTTCCCTGGAATACCACTCACCTTCATTTTCTAACAATTTTTGCCGATTTTTATTTTACTTCTGCTGTTAGAATTTTTGCTTTAAGTAGAGTTGCCAGATTTGGCCAATAAAAATACAAAATAGTTAAAATTTAAATTCAGATATCTAGCAAGTAAATTTTGTTTAACTGTGGCAAAATATTGCTTGAGTTTTCTTGTCCTCTGCCTCTGTCCACGCCATCTCTTTCATTAAAATGTTACTATTGGCCCTCCATCTGTCTGATTTTAAGCCCACCCCAACTGACTTCAGGATAGCCAATCCTTTATAGTTTTCCTCACCCCACCTACTCTCACACAGTTCTTGGTCTCCCTTTTCACATAGGCCAGCTTCAGGCACGGTCATCTTGGGAGGCAGTCTGGGCTTGTTCTACTGGGAGTCTTCTCCTGGGCTCAGAGGCCATATTTGGATGACAGAGGAACAGGTATCCTGGATTACAATCTTGTAGAAAATTATCTTTCCCTCTCTCAGCAGGCAGAAATTTCCACTTGTATCATGGCGAGGGGTGGGGTTGTACCCAACACCCCTGTCCATGCTGGGATTCAGTCTGGTTAGGACTTCCACGGGTTTTGTGTGTGGTGTGGCAATTTCTGTGAGTTCATGTGACAGCAGCTATACTGTGTCCAGATGTTTCCCTTGCAGCCATCGGTCAGCTGTGGTTTTCACACTCTTTCTGCTTCTTCTACAATGAACTCTTAACCTTGCATGGGTGTATGATGTATATGTCCCCTTCAGGACTGAGCATTCTATAGTTTCTTATTCTCTGCACTTTGGCCAGTTCTGGGTCTCCATGCTAATCGCCATCTCCTGAAAATAGAAGCTTCTCAGATGAATGTTGAGAGATGCATTGGTCCATAGGCGTAACAATAAGTCATTACTACTCAGTTTAGTACTATGCCCATTTAGCAGCACAGTAGTAGTAGATTCTCTCCTAAGGTCTGTGACACAGATTTTTGGTTCAAATAAGTAATAGGTATGGGTTTTTACTGTGGAGTGTGCTTTAAGTCTAATTAGAAAGTGGTTGGTTACTCCCATGACATTTATGCTACTATATGTCTTGCCAAAACTTTACCTTTATTGTAGCTTGCAAGGTTCATATCTGGGTAGGATTGATGGTAGTGTGTATGATGTCTTTCAGTACTGGTAGTCATACTTGAGTCATAGAACATGGAGGAATCAAATTTGTACTGATCAGGAAGCTTCATACTTGCTCTTCCTTATATCAAGAACTATCTAAGAAATGAGGCAGTCTTCTTTCAGCATCACCACACTCTTCAGAACCATTCATCAGTCTTGTGGATAGCCCCAGGACACTGAATACAGTGGATCCAGGAACAAATCCACAGCCCACATCCACAGCTTCATCCCTGAGTCACACAGTCCTCTCCCAAGCCCACTCTTTCTTCCCTTGGT
>PVIU01002984.1:145030-156565 GCA_004026605.1 Ondatra zibethicus
AAGTGTGTGTGTGTGTGTGTGTGTGTGTGTGTGTGTGTGTGTGTGTGTGTGTATGGTGATTCTGTTCCTTAAGTAGGTAATTTGGATTCAGGATTGGATGAGAAGGAAAACTGGTCTCTAGTTAGCTTTTAAAGGTTCTGTAAGTTAACTTTACAAGTGATAGTGAAGAGACAACTTTTATAAGGAAATTTTATATTTAAAAGCATGACAAGACAACAGTCAGTCTTCATGACATGGCCTCTCTTCCCTCTAAATATTGATGAGAAGGGTATGGTATCAATAGTCACTGTTGAGGTCCAAATCTGTCTCCTCTGGGTCGGACATTCTCCATGTAACCTTTACTTCCTGTAATCATCCCACTCCCCTCCCTGGAGATCCATCTGTCTCGTGGAACTGAGTCTCCCTCCTGCCTACACTGGTGATCCATAAGTCAGTGATTCTGAAAGCAATACTTGGTAGCTTGGATGAGAACCCAAACTAAGAAAATATTTGGCAAGCAAAGTTCAAACTGAAGGCCGCAACATTACTCAAGAATTCTTCGAGATATTTAAAACACGTCTCAATGAGGACTTGCCATGGTGAGGTGACTCTGTGGGTTATACCCTCAGATTCAACCGCACAGCCCCTAGGGGACTGGTGTTAAAACTTAGTTACCTCCTATGGGAATATGGCTGCTTTAAAAATTTGTTTAAACGACGAACTTGAAAACATTTTCTCTAACAAATTTGGGCCTTTTCCTTAGAGAGGTTTTCATCTGCCCCCCTCCACACTTTTAAATAAAAAATCTTTCCCAACATCTGGGTGCCAAATGCCCAGAACTTCTGAGTGAATCCCTGGGGAAGCTCATCTGTGAGCAGAGTGTGTGGTCAGCAGCACTGTTTAGCGGAGTCTCATCTACAAAACCCCTTTCTAGGGTTGTGACTCTCACTATTCAGGTCAGCTTGAAGTTTTTTGCAGTGACCTACCCATTTCCAGAATGGCTAATGCGTCTTGCCCAGGGAGGCTAGTTCACTGCTCACCTAAAAACAAAACTAATCTGTAAGTGTGCTTGAGTGATTCTATGGTACAAACCCTCACATACTTAGATACTGATGCCTGGAAACTTGGTCCTGAGACTGCTTCGTTCCACAACTGAATTAGAAGGATTCTGTTTACCCAGTCTCTGCCATCCTGTAACAGTGCAATCCCGATGTTCTAAAGATTCCTGAAAATGGGACCTGACCCAGAAGGACCTCAAGATAAATTTCATTCCTTCAGCAGATTCTGGAGCCCAGGTATGTTGGCACAAACTGGAAAAAATGTCAGCAGGTATTTAAATTATATTACAGATGTTGCTGCTGGATCTACAACCTTCATTTTCTGTTAATGAGTTCTTCATAAAATTATTTTTACTTATTATGTTCTTAGAAGAAGAGGAGGGAAATGGGTCTGATATTTACTAAGGTTTCTGTATACATGTGCTATGGACACATATGCTCACGTATGTCTGTATACTTATGTGTGAATAAACATGAATATGTATGTGTGCATAAACGTGAACATATATGCACAAATGTATAAGGCAATGTGTGCTTACATGTGTGCATAGCTGTGTATTTACATGTATATGTTTTTATACAGTGGCATATGAATGTACATGTGGCACAGGCGCATGTGGACCCATGAATATACACACATACATGCATGTATGTAGACCCATGTACTACCTACAAAGGTAGTCATTTTTCAAAAGTCATTTTTAAAAAGTTCAGAATGCTAGGAGGAAGACTCAGTGGTTAAAGGTGTTTACCACCAAGGCTGATGATCTGAGTTCAAGCCTGGGAACTCACACAGTGGAAAAAGAGAGCCAATACTCACAAGCTGTCCTCTGATTTCCACAAGCATGCCATGTCACAGGCATATGCTAGCACGTATATGCATGTTCTCTCTCTCTGTCTCTCTCTCTCTCTGTCTCTCTCTCTCTCTCTCTCACACACACACACACACAAACACACACACCTGTGTGCATATATCCCTGCATATACAAAATGAATAAATGAAAGGTAATAAAAAATTTGAAAAAACAAACAGTGTACGTGGGTAACTTCCTTAGGCACAGTCAGCATTCAATCCCACCTATGTACAATTTATCTAGGGACTAACTAAGGATGAAGAGTGGTGGTGATAGGGGAGTGGAATTATTCTGAGCCAACTGGAAATGGCTCAAACAGGAACTTCTGAGAATTGCCAGTAAAAGGGCTTGGTGGAGTGGGTGCTAGACATGGGGCAGGCTCAGGGAAGAATGAGGCGGGTCAGAAAGATACCCAAGTTCGCCCTTCAGCTAAACATGCTGTTGGTGAAATCACTTAAATAGTCACACAGTTTTCTGTTCCCCTAGATGCTTCTGCCCCAGGATGTTGAGAGAGGAAAGGAAGTGGGAGAGGGGTGTCCCTGTATGTATGATGTGTGTGTGTGTGTGTGTGTGTGTGTGTGTGTATGTATGTATGTATGTATATATGTATGTATATGTGCGTGTGTCTGCGTTTGTGTGTGTGAGTGTGGGTTTGTTCACGACATGGCTCATGAATAATGACAAGAGCACCAACTTTGGGTGTTTGCCCTCACTGCCCACCTTGTTTGAGGAAGGGGATTTCATCACTCACCAGTGCACACCCCAGACTATGAAACACACCTTATCCTATAAACATCTGATGATACTTCTGTCTATTCCTCATTTTCCCTCACACGGGGATTACAGATCTTGTGCTACCATTCCTGGATTTTTGCATTTTTTTCTGTGTGATCAGGGGTCCCAATTTAGGGTGTCAAGTTTGAGCAGCATGTACCTTATGTTTTGAACTATTTCCCCATGCTTTCCCCAGAATGTATCATCATCATCATCATCATCATCATCATCATTATCATCATCATCATTATTTATCTTGTCACCTTTGTTGCAATTGAAAACTGTCCACTTGGTTTTTACATCATGCTAAGTACACCAAGATAAGTTGCTCTCCAATGTCAGGTAGCCCACGGAGAGATCTCTGGTTCATCTAAGTAGCCAACACTCTGTGCTTTTCTGTGTGGTTGCCTCCTTCACAGCTTGTGATCGTTCCTGTGGTGTGGCCAATTTGCATGCCCTCTTGATTTTCTATTGGGCCACAGGCTCTGCTGTCTCTTGAGTAATTATTTTCCTCAGTCGTGAATGCCTTGGGATCAACCCCTCCTTTACTTATCAGATGCTATGACTTAGCTGTGTATGGATCCCAGGAATAAAATGAAAATTGTATTAAAAACAGTTTACATTTGGGTAGAAAATTTTTAGCTGTGTGTCAAGGGACATTATTCCACAAAATCTCTGTAAATGCTTCTTCATTCTCCTTCTTGACTCTCAACCCTGTCTGTTTTGCCAAGTCTCCTTCCAGTCCTATGTCTAGAGGCACAGAGATCAAATAATTGCTTAAGGGCACCGACTGGAGGAAAGCAAACCCCTCTGCTGACTCTCGAGCCACAATCTGCCCTCCTTCTGGATTACCAATGCCAGAGTGGAGCCGGGACCCCTACATGTTACTGTTTAAGTTTCAACCACAGCTAAAACGCCCAGTTTGATTACACCAGACAATGTTCCAGAGTGCATAGAAAAGCCAGTCAGTTATATTTTCAATGAGATGAAAAAAATAGTCAAAGTTAAAAACAGCTGTTTGAATATCTATAGTAATATCCAGATCAAAAAAGGGGAAAATACACATTAATAAACATGCTTTTGTTTTTCTTCTAGTAATCACACTACCAACAGGACGTCTTTGTAAAAACTTTTATTTCATTTAACACAGATAGTTTTCGTGTTATTTGTGATAATGTCTGTCCTGTAGAGCAGCTCTTTGGTAAAGAGGCACACATATGTGGCCAAGCAGAAAGGCAGAATGCAGAAATGCAAAGCAGAGCCACAAGATCTGATGCTAGGAGGTAGCATACCTGGGGGACTGGTAACAGGTGCTTTGTCATTCTTTGAGACAAGCAGGACAGTTACCAAAAGCAGGCAGTCAAGTGACAATCGTGACAAGGATCAAGGAAAAGATGAGAGTTAAGGAGACGGCGTCTATGAAACTGTATTTAATATCATGCAAATAAATTAAACCTGAACTTCCCTAGAAACACTGCCCCTTTCCTGGACCTTTCCTTGATGTCTCAGTGTATCAGGGCTGCTCACTTGAATTGTGCCTCTCAGGCAGCTTGAAGGCAAACGAACATCAGAAGTGGCAAGGATCCCACCTCCACGCCTGGCGTGACTCAGAGCTGAAAATTGTCCGCAGGAGAAGCTCCACCGATGTGGGAGGTTGCATTTTCCAGTCATTTGTTCATCAGAAAAGAAAAAATAATTGCTCCCTGCAGCACACATGGGTTGCCGTCGTTACATCTCGAACACATTGCTGCCCTCATGGGTTTGTGTCAGTGCACGTGAGTCTCTTTTGAGCAACTTGTGGAAGCCAGTCCCTGCTTATGGACAGCAGTCTTGGTTACTAACACGCTCGTCAGAGGGGCGCCATCGTTCCCCAAATGCTGGGTCTGCGTCCAGGCCATCTTGTGGAGTTGCCATGACTTACAACATGGCTTTAGGGCTGATGAGACTGGGGCAGTGAGGGAATAAGGAAAGGATGGAAACATGGACATACATGCAGAAAAGCTGGGATTGGCTGGACATCACATTCTGGTGGAGCAGCAGCCTGGACAGTCAAGAGTGTTTACTTTACACATCTGAACTGAGGAGACAGACCTGTTTCCTCCATGCTATTCATATACCGTGTTCTCATCTACCATTCCATAGCATGACATGTTGTAAAGATTTATATACTGGTGGGTACACACTCTAGACACAAGTCAAGCATTGGTTCAACACATTATGTTCAAATCACTCGCCCTTCCTTTCTTCCTTTCTTCCTCCCTCCTTTCTTCCTCCCTCCTTCCTCTCTCCTTTCTTGTCCCTTCCTTTTCTTTTTTTCCTTAACTCATTACTCTCTCCTTTCATTTTTTTTATTGCTTGAACACACATAATTAATTGGCTTTTAAAGACACATTGGCATATTTGATGAAATGCCAGGGTTTGCTGAAAGGCCAGTGCTCTGTGTTCTATATATGGAATCTGCAGTTATCAATCCATCAAGTAAATTAAATCACACTTTCACTGAGATGCTTCACAACATTTGCATCAAAAAAATTACTTGATTCTTCTAGGAAATTGATAGAAGATAGAAACTAACAACTTAAGAGTCTCTCCCTAGCAGCCTCTGCCCCGTCCCTAAAAGCCTCTGTCCCACGCCAGAATCCCTCATCCTGAAGGGATTGAAGAAGCTTGGGTGAGTGAATATGTACTGATGACAGGGACATAACAGTATCCAAGACTTTGCCCCCATTGGGAGCGGCAAAGCCTTAGCCTTGGGGAAGCTCAGAGAGACAGCAAATCTCTCTTTGGAGTTCGGAATGAGGAGGACTGACTAGTGTGTGTCCGAACGTGCAACTACAGCTTCCTCCTCCTCCCTGCTAATTTATAGCTTGAGATTGCTTGCCTACACACACCTCCTATTGAGACCAGCTAACCCCTCTCCTTTTGCTGTAATAATAAACACGGGGGGTTCAGGTGTGTACAGTAGTAAGTATGGCTCCAACAGAGCACACGCCCCACTTAACCCCAGCTTTTCTGTATGTGCAAGTTTGCCGTTTCCTCATTCCCCATTGCCCCTTGTCAGGGTTCCAGACGCAAGATGCACAGGGGGAGACACTGGCCAGACCCAAAAGCTCCTGCTCCATTCCAGCAGTCCCTTCCTTGTCCCCAAAAGTCCTTGTCCCATCCCAACATCCCTGCCCCATCTCTACCAGCCCCTGACCTGTTCCCGGCAATCATTGTCCCATCACCACAGGACCCTGCCTCTGTAGTTCATGGCCTTCTGTCTGCCATTGCCAGTGGCAGTGCCAACTTGTCAGGGGGCTGTGACACATGGTGTTTTGGTTTACATTGATTGCCAACTTGACAGGATCTAGAAAAAACTTGAAGCCAAATTTCTCTGTACAGGTCTCTTAGGGATTTTCTCGGTTAGGTTAGTTGATGTGGGCACACCTGTAGTAAAAAGGAGAGGGTGGCGTTCCCAGCACCCGGTTAACTTATGCCCGAAATAATTACACAGAAATTGTATTCATTTAATTACTGCCTGGCCCATTAGTTCTAGTCTCTTATTGGCTAACTCTCACATCTTGATTAACCCATTTCCATTAATGTGTATCGCCACTTGACTGTGGCTTACCAGAATGAGTCTAAGCAGCGTCCGTCTTGACCAGGAGAATCATGGCGTCTTCCACACTTCCTTTCTCCCCAGCATTCTGTTCTGTCTACTCCGCCCACCTAAGGGCTTCCCTATCAAAAGGCCAAAGCAGTCTCTTTATTTAACCAATGAAATCAACAGAAATACAGAAGGACCTCCTACACCACACACCCACCTTAAATCCAGGCAGCATAAGTCCACAGGCTAGGGTCCCAGACTGCATGAAAAAGGAGAAAGGTAGCTGAGCATGAACCTTCATCTCTGCGACTTCTGACTGTGGATGCACAGTGACCTGCTACATCTTGCTGTGCATGTCATGACATCCCCAGCATGGTGGACTGTACCCTCACACTGTGAGCAAAAGTTGTCCTTCCTTTCTTAAGTTGCTTCTTATCAAATACCTGTCACAGCTTCAAAGGACAGTTACAAAGACATGCAGGTTACATTTTTTTCTTATAGATTTTTCTTATACGTTTTTCCTTCATTATCCCCCCTTTCTAATTACTCTATATACATGTGTCTCGTGAGACTTTCAGAAATATTGTTTTTCTTTATTGCCAAGTGCTGTTTTTACATTGATTTCAAAAGACATTATTTAATATAGAAAAAAAGCAAAAAAACTCATTCCCCTTGCAAAAGATCTAGGCTTGTATAGTGCTACATAATAAATAAATGTCCATGAGAAAATCTGAGCCTCCTCCACTAGTTTCTTCCATTAAATATTTGTAGGAACTTTCTTCTCATAGATATCATATAATGAGCCAATAAAATAATGTTTGGAATATTGCTACAATCAAGTTGTAACCTTTGCTATTACTGTTCTGTTTATATTAACATGGGGTTCTAGTTTTATCAATTTTTCACCAATTTCTTTTCTGTGGCTCAAAATTCTATGTTTTCCACAATTGATCCTTAATGTCACTGAGTGGAAACCAGATCTCTCTTAATTGGAAGTTTCAGGACATGAGGTGCCCCCACTGAGGTCAGAGCATGCATCCTGTTGTAATTATGCCCTACAACCCAGCTTCCTAGAAAGGTTAGGAGGGCCCTAGAGCTTGCTCACACTACTTTCTGGTTGTGTCTGTATGCCTCCTTGTGCAGACCTTTGCACAAGGGTGTCCTCTAAACACACAGGTAATTAAATTAAGCTTGGAATTTGAAAGGCATCATTATCCATGCCTTCCAACAGACTACAATCCTTACACAGTGGACCTGCTGTATAGTCAGATTGAAAGGAAAAAAAAATCATCTCATGGAGATGATTTCTAAACTCCTGGTAGATGAAATGACACATTACGCATTCTTTCTTTAATGCAGTATTGTCCCCATATATCCATCATTATAGTCTATAGGCTGGGTAGCCTTTGTGTGGCCTTCTGCAGACAGCTTAGTGCTTTTCCTACAATTTCTATAACACAGCCACATTCAATAACTCCAAAGAGAGTCTTCGAATTAAACCTTTGTGATTTTTGTATTACAGAGGTTGAAAGACATCCTTTTGCCTGCCAAAACTAAATCAGGGGAATTGACTAGAAAAGTGCATGGGCTTTCTTGTTGTTATGAGGCCCAGTCAGTGTGTCTCAGCATCCGTCTCAGCTCTATCTAGCCCAATGTAGCTTCCTAGAGAGGGTGCAGACCTTCCTGGTAGCTCCCACCCCCAGCACTGGGATCCACCCTGCATATGACTAGTGCCCAACAAACAGTTGGAAAATGAATGTATCCTTAGTACCCGCTCCCCCACCCCCTGCCTGCGTTAGCTAAATAAGGGAGCCAAGCCACCAACATGAGCACAGCATAGGCATTGGAGAGAGAAGTTGTTCTGTTCTGTCTGGGTGACACAAAGATCAGGACAGCTTTCTTTATTCTTTCCTTACTTGGGTTGGGATGGTGACCCTAAAACCTTCTTACGTGTCTTCCCTTTGGAATATGCATTTTTTCTGCGTTCATTTCAACTTCTGCTAATATGCACCACTCTCATTTTTCTGTTTTCATTTTTATAAGATAAATGTGGTAATGTTAAAATAATAATGATAAAAGTCAAAGTATTAAAATGGCTGTTCCGAGTCAACTTTGCTCTAAGAAATGACCACTTATCCACATTCCACACAAGGAACTGCAGAAAAACTAGAAAATTTCCAGCATAATTAGAATCAAGATATAGTTTCAAGGTCTTGACTCTCTCCAGAATGCTCCAACTTTCCATTCCTCTGGAGCAGTTGAGATGACCTGGACCAAATATGATGTGATGGTAATAACAACCCCATCATATTAAAGAGCATCTCCAAGAATTCCCCTGGGACTAGCTGCAGAGCTACAGGGTACTTCAAAATCAAGGCCTAGAAGCAACCTTTGGCCAAATCTATAATGAGCATCAGAAGAGGCAGGTGGCGTACATGTGCTCAGAAGGGAGGGTGGATTGGGATCATGAAAACAAGGGCCCCCCACAGTCTGCTCAGATTGAGTTCCACTAGCTTCCCAGGAGACCAAGCAGCAGGTAGAACATATGCAGACGCCCCATACACAAACGATTTCTCTATGTTGTCAAGTCCATTGCCTTCACAAACTGTCACTAGCTTGTGTTCACAGGACACAGTGTCAGGAAAGGTCTTCCCATTTGGTGGTGCCGCAATCATGGTCAACAAGAGTGAGGAAGGAACAAGAGCCTCTAGGCTCACCAGGAGTTAGCATTTATTACATGTGTATATATAATGAGACTGGATCAACAGTTCATGATAAGTACAACAGATAAGTTTAAACGCAGGCTTCTAGAGGAGTCCAGCACTAAAATATAGTTGAAGCGACCCTTTATATTATCGAGAAGAGAAACATAGAAAGCATCCCTATAGTTTTTCCTATTAGCAGAAGGTGCTTTGCACACCGCTTTCAGTCCTGTCTCCATAGCTGCTAAAAGGCAGAGAGTCCGCAACTAATTTATCCTTGTCCATCTGTGCATTTACGGAGCATGTGGCTATGAGTGCTTCCAGGTACGCAGCACGCTAGGCGCCCTCGTCGTGTTTTCCAAATGTTTTCAAGAGATGGGAAGGAAGCAGATGCAGGAAACAGACACATGGGCTTTCAGTCATGGAGCCTGCTGCCATGACAACGAAGGAGGGACTGGGGTCAGAAGCCACTGCTGCCAACTTCCACCCAACTCTGATCCTGATGTTGAGCCTGAAGTGTCCTCCATGGGTGACATCTCTGGGATGGCACGCTGTGCCTCTACTTTGGGACAGAACTCCCCTGGGAACATTCCTGAGAAGTCAGGGAGCTGTTTGCAAGAATAGAAGGGGAGCCGCCTGGACTTGAGCTCCAAGTTCTACGGTTATCCTCGGGGATTCCATCTCACAATCTCTCTGCTTCCTATGAAGAGACTATTGGTCCTTCATATTCCTGGTGTTGATGATGAAGCAGGCTAAATCCTTTTGCATATGTAATCAGTCTTTATTATGCTAAAAGCGATTTTTTGAAGTTTGTGATTTTTGTTAAGTCTGTAGCAGTTCAATGTGGGTAGCAAGGACATATGTATCTGAGCCCCATCTGTCATTTCCACTAGTGATGAAGCCAAATTTATAATTTAGCTCCCAGAGCCTAATAATCACCAAATGTTTCAACAGACCCCCTTGGCCACTCCCTGAATAGCAGAGATATGTAAATGTAATTCAATGGAGATGAAGTGCTTCCACGTGGATAGTATAATAATTTTTTTTGAAAACTGTCCCAGTTTTATTCTTCAGCAAGATCTCTCTGACATATTATATAATTCACTATCTCAAGGTCCTGAGCCTTTGTCACACACGTGTACACGTGTCTGCAAATATGGGCACTGGCAGGCCAGAAGGGTAAAGCGAACAAGGCAGGGATTTCTCTCCGAGACACGGGAATATTTAAAATGTCCTAGAGATCCCAGGAGAAAGATCATCTGATGTAAATTATCCCGGGGAAAGAGTTAAGTCACTCTTACATATTGTATTTGGTTTGTTTTTTTTTTTTAAAAAAAATGAGTCATAGGCTTTCATTTTAGAGCAGTTCTGTACTTACAAAACATCAAGCCAACAGTCCAGTGCTCGCCCATACTTCTTGGGCCTCACAATTGACAGTTTTCACTGTTGTTAGCACCTTGTATTGGAAGCCCATAAAAACAGGTAATGACTCAAAACTGACATTATTATATACAGTCTATAGTTTGTGTTAAAGATAACATCACCTTGAGTCTCGACTGATGCACTCTGCTGCATATCCATCATCCAGTATCAGGTAGAATAGTTACATAAAATTACCATTCATTAATCCCTTTATAGAGTCTTACTTTACATAGTATGAGATTCTTACCTTCCTACCTACACTGTTTTATTTCCCAGTGTTAACAGTGCTTCTGGAAGATCTCTAGCCACTAAATCAATCCATCTGTTGTCTTTTCTTCTTCTTCTTCTTCTTCTTCTTCTTCTTCTTCTTCTTCTTCTTCTTCTTCTTCTTCTTCCTCTTCCTCTTCCTCTTCCTCTTCCTCTTCCTCTTCTTCTTCTTCTTCTTCTTCTTCTTCTTCTTCTTCTTCCTCCTCCTCCTCCTCCTCCTCCCCCCCCCGCCTCTCTCGCTTGTCTTTCAGAGACAGGGTTTCTCTGGGAAACAGTTCTGGATGTCCTAGAACTCACTCTGTAGACCAGGCTGGCCTCAAACTCACAGAGATCCACCTGTCTCTGCCTCTGGAGTTCTGGCATTAAAGGTGTGTACCAACATCGGTCAGCCCATCTATTTGAGAAAATCTCTCACCTTTATTTTCAAAGGTCAGTTTTACTAGGGACAGAATTCTAGACTGGCGGTTTCATGTCTCTTTCAACATTTTGAATATATCTTGTCTTACTCTACCTGTGTGTCTTTGCAATAGAAGTTAGATGCAATTATCATCCTCGCCCTTCTGTAGGTTAAAGTCCATCTTAGGACTCTTTCAAAGCTTTCTATTTGTCTTTGGTTTTCTGAAGCTTGACTTTGAATCTTAGGTGTAGGGTTTTGTGTTTTATTATCCCAGTTTTGAGTTTCCAAACTGTGGTTTGGAAGCTATGGAAATGTCCTGAAGTCTATGAGTCCTTTCTCAGTCATCTGTAAAGTCCTTAGAAGCTACCCATGACAGTTTCCAATTCTGTTCCAGCAATCTGAGTAGTTCCTCTTTCCAGTTCTTCCATTGCTGTTGTTGAAGGTTGGGGAGGCCTTCAAGATAGAAAGAGTATGGTATCCTGGATTGGAAGGA